>JAIPMN010014758.1:0-16648 GCA_020650975.1 Apostichopus californicus
CATTCAAGGAAGCAGCTCTGAAGATGAAACCTGACCTTAAATGTTTCGTTTGCGTGACCGAAGAATTTGACCAGAATTTTATGCACGTCATGACGGGCCGCACTGCAAATTTAGAGAAATTGAAAGAGTTAGGCTACTTTTAGGTTAGGCTTTTGAAAGAAATAGGCTAAGGTTTATTTACAAATTGAATTTCCACTTTATTAATTGTGAATGACAGTTATATCAACATATATATACATATATATTGATATAGCTATCTATATATATCAACATTAAGAAATTAATTATGGCTCACATTTTTTTACTTTGTTGGCAAGTCGGAATCGATGTCAATATTTCTTTAAATATTCCCGTCTATTAAAGATAAAATTTTGGTTGTAACAAAAGCCATAAAAAAATTGTGTTGCATGTTTTTATATATTTATTTATTTTTTAACTTCTGAAATAGCATTTTGAATGCTTTCCAGACAAAATGCAGTATCTATCAGGTACAACTCAGCTGTCCAGTTTGCTTGTCTGCTTTCTCTGTGGTAAGAAGAAGTTATTGTTATATCTACAGTTATCATTCATTATCGAAGAATGACAGATCTCTTTAACTAATTTTATGATTAAAAATGTCACATTAACATTGCCTCCACAAGGACTTGGTCTTTCATTTCGGAATATGTGTGTTTACACAGGAATACGTGCGAGTACATGTTTGTGCATACATGTTTACAATTGTAGTAAGTATTTATAAAGTTTGAAGTTTATAAGAACTGTTACTTGGTGTTCACTACTCACTCTACAGTTGATAAAGGACACACCGTTAGATTGTAACACATTCTACATAGTCATCGGTTTTATTTATTTCATTCGTTTATGAGCAACATAGAACTTATATAACAAATTAACAATGGCTGCTGCAACTATGTCAAGGTAGACTCTGTCATGTGGTTAAACTTCTGTACGGTAGTGATACTCTCTGTTGATTTTGTTACCATGGAGACAGTCAATTTGATTTTATACATGTTTTATGATAATAGTCGTAGGTATTGACGTGACATCAAGAAAGTTAACATGGAAAGTTTTTCATTCAAACTGAAAATTGAAATTTTAAGTCTGTGCCATTTATTATATTATATCTGGGCTGGGCAGGAGTTGGACCAGTTTAAGCTTTTTTGTTTAGTATTTGTTATACATTGTGAAGCTATGGTTTCAGTTTCCACTGTATGGGGCATAAAAATGTTAAGTATATGATATATAAAAATAAAATAAAACTGTTAGCAAACTGCTTATCCACTAGAGAGCCTGTGTAATAGAAAATAGAAAACAGACAGGTTAATTAACTGTGCTCATTAACCTGTCTGTTTTCTGTGCGTGTTTTTGTCCCTTCTGTTACTGTACTTGTCATTCAGCCTCTGAAGAAGATCCTGCTAGGATCGAAACGTCAGGCCAACTTACTTTTACACATATATATAATATATACTTAACATATACTATATATCATGAGTTTGTATTGTCACTTCATATTCGGATTGAGTAAAATATACAGTATGTCATAACTTAGTAACTCAGCGAACTCATAATCTAGTCTCTCTGCGGGACAACTTTGCAAACGTTTATATACTTCACTTTTGAAATATCATATATTAATTTGAATCATAACACTAAATGTATTCTATGTGTGTTTTGTATGGAGTATTAAGATTATCAGGTTTTCACTGTCTCCTCACATAGTTGACCAGTTCTGTTGGCCCAATATATGCCACATTAAACATTGACAGTATTTATCACAAAACTGTTCTTGTTAATCTAGTGTTAATCTTTTTCACTGTGTATATTTGTGCCTATATCATTACTAAGACTATTAGCTAATCTTAGTAAGTGCGTCTGACTGATATTTATGGAATTTTTATGCAATTAATCCCATCGGTTGGAACTTTGTGGTAACATGGTACAAGTGTTTGTTTGTATAGTACAGCTTGTTAACTCATACACTCAGTGTTATAAACAGAAGGAAAATAATTTATTAAAACATGACTAGTGTTTTAAACAACTTGATGAATAACCAACCCACCATACTTTAGACTTATTTTAGCCAGCCAGTTCTAATGTCACCAACGGCTTCCAATCTAACATCAAATGCATGATTGATCAATCTGGGTTATCATTATTGGGTCAAAACTGTGATCTGTTTAAGTTTACCTGGAACGTTTTCAAGTGTCCTAATTTTTCTCAGACATTCAGTGTTCATACATTAAATGTTTCAATGTCTGTAACATATTTGTAGGCAATACTTAAGGCATTTAATCAAAGCTGACTTGAAGGCCTTTCCTTTCTTGGTGAAGGATATGATAAAAAAAAAAGAAGATACACAAATTATTGTAAAGATATGCATGTTTTTGTACAATAAATGTTGTGAAAAAATATTTATAGGAATTAAAATTAAAATAAGATTGAAATAAAATTTGCTTCATGTCCTCATTTTAGCCTTCATTTGTGCACTTTTGATAGAGATTTACTCATTTTGGAGACAAATGTTCCACACTGTTGGAATATAACTGTTTGAAACTAACCTCCTTTAGCATAACAACAAATAACTCCCCGGATGAGTGCATATTTCTGGTCCACTTCTTGAGTTTTTTAATGTCATATACCTCTTCATGACAAGCGCGGAAGGGTCAACCCTGACTAGGTTGTGCCAGCTTCAGCGGGTGTACGTACGTCTATACAATTTCATAGCGTTTGCATGTAGCCTGGGTATGATACACGTGCGATGTTGAAAAGGCAGATTAGTACTGCCGCTATTGAATTGAGTTCCCTTGCTTTGATTGCAGTAAGTACATTTGGTAAGTGATTATGCGTCAGTAGAAACATTTTAAAACATATTTCTTTGTTATGAAAAAAATAACTGTATAGTCCTATCCAATTCTCGTACAAGTTACTTATAAACACTCGGTCAACAATTTGACATGCATTGGCATTGCATATTAACTAGACATACCCAAGGCCTAGTTCTGCGATCTTGTACTCAGTGTGACACTAGACTTACATGTAGGCCTACAATGTAGTTAGTGCAGCAAGAAAGGGATAATTAGCCATATTTACCAATATTTTGGTTTACATAACAAGAAATATTGTCATTGGATTAAACAAAGACATCATACAGTAGCTTATAACAGCATTAAGCGAAGAGATCTTACTGTAGCTTGTAACAGTTTGATCATGTCTTTAGCAAAGATCAAGGCTGGGGAAGAAGAAGCTCTCTGCGGACAAATTAAAACGGAAGTAGGCTAGATGTACATGGAGAAGGTTGCCATTACTGATATGTATAGAAATGGATCACAGACAGAAAATATAAATGTCCTTTACAATAACAGTTGAAAATATTGAAAAAACATCTCACAAAGTCACAAGGAGTTCACTGATTAATCAATTGCTCAGTTTGTAACAAAGATAGTATGAAATATAACTAGTTATAAATGATGGCCATGCAGCCTATAGCTAGGGCCTATGAAATCAGATTTGTTACTGCCATCCAGAGAGACAGAAAGGTTCTTCCAATGTTTTTGCCATCAACTCGATCACTTGATCCTGGTGATGCATCTTTCAGCGTATGCAAATCCATATTTTCCGAGCTGACAAACAGGCGGGGAAGTATAGACCAGATGTTACAAGTGCTTGAAGAATGTTGCATCGGCCAAACTAATACATTAATACATGTATTATATGATAGAGGCCAAAGGGTCATTGTGAAAATAGATGAGAGTATACATGCTTGCACACAAACAAAAATACAACGGACAGAGATGAGCACAAAGAAACGTCTCATGCCGGTAATCTGACCTAATTTTCGAATGAGGTGTAACTGAAGTGTTAGACACCACCATCGATCCCAGAAAATACATACACAGCTTGCTACCGTCGGTAATTAGACACTAGTGCACACTCAATACATGCAGCAACGATCAATACCCACAACACAGTGTACATAGCAGCGATGGACATCTCAGGTCTAGATAAAAGATAACAAGGTATCACTTTTCATTACTGTCTCCATTTTGTAGTGACACGAAAAAAACTTCACTTGCAAGCAACAGAAAGTTAACTTTTTCAGATGGCAGTTTGAGGCAAGTCTTCAATGCCTTTGTGTCAAATGTCACCGTCACTGTACGTATCTCCTTCTTGCTCACAGTGTGTAAAGCATTAAAAGCTTTGATATTTAAGCATACCCTAGACTTGAAAATTGTAGAAAACAGTTAAAAAATTGGGCCCAATGTAAGTATTAAAATCATTGCTTAATTTAATTCCCCTTCGTAGGTTAATGCCATTGTCATACATCTTTGTTTTAGTACGCACTGCATATTACAGCCTCCATGACCGGTTCTTCTCAACAGATCACCATGAGAGGTCCACCAGAGGAATCACAAACATCTGTCGTTGACCATGTTGTCATGGAAACCCCACCAGAAGTAGTGGCAAGTGTACTGGAAAACTACAAATCAGAATCGTTGTCAACTCAGCCCAAAGGTAGACCAAAATCAGGCAGGACTTGGAAAACCGAACAGCGACAGAGGTATGAGATTTAAGATCATGGAGAAAGTGTAACTTCATCAAAAGAGAGCAAATTGTAAGGGCAGTAACTACAGGTCCATGGATCAGTATTGTCTCCAAATTTTATTCATTGCTACAAGATGCTAGTTTCTGGAGGTTCTCCTATAACTGATTGTTAATGGAAGCATTCACCCTCAAGGCTCTTACGATATTTACACAAAGATGAATATTGTGACATTTAAACAAAATAAGAGTATAAATATTGTAGCATTTCCACCTTGGTTTGTTTTCGTTCTGCATACAGTATATATTGCAAAATTTCAAGTGTCATTTGAATTGGTCGATGTGGTTTTCCTAACTTATCTGAATCAAAAGAAATGGTACGGTACATATTATATGGTGCACATTGTTATATATACTATATTATATTATTATATCTGATCATCTTTATAAACATTTATATTTTTAAATTTTGATTGATTTACAGCACTCTCAAATGCCTTCGTTTTGATTTTCCTCTCATTTTTTTGCTTCTCTCCTAGGTTTTCAAGTCTCAAAAAGGACAAACCATTACGATCATCTTGGAAATGGAAGATGGAGGAGAAAGCACGACTCAAGTCACTGAAAGCTTACGAAAATGAACTTAAAGCAGCACGTAAAGAAGAATTTGAGGTAAGAAAGAATGATATCAATTATTATGCTTTGGTCAGCCTGGCCTTCTCAACTCTTAACTTCTTATCCGACCAGACTGACCCTTAGACATTTGATCTTACTTTCTGTTCTTGCAAGCAATGCAATCTTTTGAATTTATTGATCCCTTTCCCTGTTTCAGAGTGACACATATAATTTGTCTAGCATTTTATTTGTTATCACTGTACAGCCTTCTCTTTTGATCTGTAATGTAATAATCCTGTCATATGATTACGATGTCATTTTAAGTTCCAAATTTGTAGACAATTTTGTTCATGCAGTCCAGTGAAAGACCACATCTGCCTTGCAAATGGACGCGGCTCCGTTTAGTAATAAATTAAGAATATTTGTGTATATATAATATTGCCATTTTTGACAGAAACTTAATAGCTCAGTACTAGGCAGTTACAGTATTAGCAAAGACTCTTGTGCTCGTTCGCCATAAATAAAGTTGGGGAAAGTTTGTCTGAGATGAATCTGAAGGCATATCAACACGATAAGGAGATCTTTATGATATGCAGTATTATGGTTGGTGTAAAGTGCAATCACATTTCTTTTTTAAATTGACACCTTTAATGGATTTTTTTTTGGGGGGGGGGGTCGTTGTGTTGCTACATATAATGCCTGACATGTGCTCTGTGGTGGGTCCAAGTGTCTTTCATTGTTCGTCATGGTATTAAGTATTTTTGTCGACCAGGAAAATGTCTCCAAGTAATTATTGATCTGATACCGTTGCTGTGGCCGAGTGGATAAAGGCGGTGGCATTTGAAGCAATGATGCTTAGCAATGGGGAGGTTTGGAGTTATTCCAGGCCGGGTCATAGTAAGGTGGGTTTTTCATCCAAGAGCAGTTTATGGTTTTCCCATATGATATGACATTCTAAAATTGAAAATATTCCAAATGTGAGTTAAAATGTTGAATTGGAAGCCACCCGACGTGTAAGTTGTAATCCATGAGCCCTCGCAGGCTGCTCCCACATTTGTGGACACTCAAGCATCGTAAAAATGACTATCCTGACTATTATTGTTATTATTATATTCATCTTCTCAGAAATTAAAGAAAAAGAGAATCGCTAAGAAGAAGAGGCAGGAAGAGAATGAGAGGAAGAGTGAAGTTGTCCAAGTGGTAAGTTGGATATGAATACTTAGTAACATAGAACTTTACCCCTCCCCCACCCCTCCTCCCCCAGCCCCCCCCCCCTCTGCCTCTTAGTTTAAATTGTTAGGCCTAAATACATAAAGCTGATGTCATGTTGACAGTTTCCAGATTTTCTTAATGTGAAATGAAGTGCAGAAAGAAATGTTGCCTACCGGGAACGTAGTATAGCTTAACTGCACCAGTTTTAAATTTAAAGGGACACACAGGTGTAGTAGTGTAAGATGTAGTTGTAAGGTTGGTGCAAAATGCAGTTCTAGTCTGCATGTCCTAGTCCAGTTGTCACCGGAAAAAAACTTGAGATTTGCTTTTTGACAAAGAGCTTGAAGGTTATTGAAAGAGAAAATATATGATGTGGCTTGAGCTTTTTTCAAAAACAATCTATAAATTTTTAAAGTCAATTTTGAAGTTCTGGCAACTGCTCAAAACTCCCCCTTTTTTTTAAATATACTTTAAACAGATCAAAAACACAGCCAAGATTAAGAGGATGAAGAAGAAACAACTAAGACAACTGGAGAAAAGATGAGAATATTTTGATCTACGAGAAAGCCATCAGCAGAGGACAAAAAATTGGACACAAATGATGAGAAAGCTGCCCTAGATGGTGATGGAGGTCCTTACAGTTTACTAATATGCTCATCATCTCTGATAAAATGTCTGCTTGATGAATAGTTTGATCTCGACATGACACAGGGGGGCTCTACCACCCCATAGTTTTACTACGGATGGAGTGTCGTACCTTGGGGGCTCTATACCACCCCCCCCCCAGTTACATCCATATAAACGGAAGAGGGCCAAAAACAGAATTGAAATATAGATTTCTGTATTTTAAAATAATGTGGTTCGGTATGATTCAATACTACACTCAGAAAAATTAAAACAAAGTCATTGATAGCAATATTTGTGCACAAATACCATACAAGCCTGAAGGACTATTGATTTTGTTTGTGGCCTTGATCCAGTTTGAGAGAACTGACATGTGGCAATTTTTATGCAATTCAAATGTTGGTTTTCCCACAAATAGTTGAACACAGAATACATTTCTGGTTGCATAGCTCACATGCTGTTATTTTTTCTAGAAAGTTTGTTACTTTCAAAAGAACTATCGCTACCGAGCCTACCACAATTTCACAGCAAGTTTAGCTGGGCCTTGCAAAATGGAGAGTTAAAAGTGATAGTTTTGGTCAGGCAGAAATCTTTCAGAGTGACATACTCAATGTCCTCTAGTTGAGACCTGTATATCTTAAACTTAAAATGCACACTTTGTTTGTATAATTTTTAGTTGCCAGATGTTACCTGGTGTTTTAACTTGTGTTACACCTCTAAGAGTAATCAGCATATCATAATGGGAAGAATCTTTTCAGTCATACGACTAAGGTCTCTAGAGCTCTAAAATAAACATTCCACTTGTTTCCTGGTAGACCATTGAAATTGTAGTGAGATGCTTTTAAGATTTGATTTTACCAAATATTGAAGATGGGATGACAAGTACCAGCACCATGATTGTTTTGGTTGTTGGGATGAGGGTGGGTGAGGGGGGGTTGGGGTATGGAAGGGGGTGGGGGCATGGAAGGGTACAGGGGAGTAAATCTAACACTATGTATGTTTGTATGTATTTTAGATCCCCCTGCAAGCAGGAAACTCACGAAGAAGCCTCATTGGCTTATCAAAGCCGCAAGCTGACCGAAGTCAGTCTCTTACATTCATATTTAAAGTCCATGATTAGGAATTGTCAATTATCACTATAGAAGTATATCTCTGTTGTGCAAATGACAATCTACTTTCATTGACATTTAATATTTAATCTACATTGTCAACTAGAAGTAAGAGTGTGCAGCAAGAGCATGAATACATTTTTAATTGCACAGTTCATGCAATTAGATAGTGGTTTGTCAAAATATTGACAGACAAATTTTTTTTTAAGTATGCTGGAAAAAAGGTGAATTCCCACCGCAGAAATCTTGATGCTAAGCGATTAACCTGTACATTAACTCTTTAGTCTGTTTTACACACAGATAAGTTGAGGTAACCCAAAGCTTTGCTAAAGTTTGGCATTCAAGATCTTAAAATAGTGTTGGGTTGAAACATTTTTTGCAAGATATTGTTTGGAAGATGTGTGTGTATTAGCAAAAACCTGATATTGTCAAATAAAGATAAACATATTGAAAGTAAAAATGATGTAACTGCTCATTGCTCATGTAATCGGTATCACATGAAAAATTATTATTTCAAACATGACAGTATAACAAAGAAAGTTTGTGTTATCTCTTCTAAGCTAAGTATTTTCCATACAAGTAAAATATTTCATATACATTTGTTTAATATAGTTTACACATTCCAACTTTAAAAATGTATTAATGAAAATTGACACAAAATTAACTTCTGACAGTTCAATTAAATTACATATATGATATTTAGAATATTGATTGAAGCATAATTTGTAAAATTTACAAGAGAGAGAAATTTGCATGGACAAAGTGATTCTTAACTTCTTGCATATGTAGGAAACAGCACATATCCATAGTTAAAGCAGCAGAAATGCATCATAAGTTAACGGAAACAAAGGGTAAAATGAAACGAGGAAAGCCTTATGGAGCCAGTTATATTGCAGGAGATGGGAGTAGAATAATCAGAGGCAATGAGGATTTATTTCAAAATATCAATCCAAGGGATACTCTTGTAACCTTCTCCTCCTCTCCCTGGCCCCTAAATAGGAAGGAGATGTGGTCTCCTGACCCCAGTGTTAGAAAAGGTAAGAGTAATACCTACAAGTTAATCATCTGATGGAGGTTGACTTATTGATGTTGACCAGCAAAGTATTACCAGAACAAAAGTCCCCGCTAAAGTTAACATATGAAACGCATTCTAGATTTGTCTAACCAACACTTGAGTTGCATAGTGACACTACAATATTGGGGGGTACCAAATAATAGTAGTATACCAATATAACAATACCCCAGTTCAACTAATTCTAAATCCCCCTCTCATAACTGATTTAGGGGATAGGTGTACAGAGCTTTACGAAAGGGCCTAAGGTGAACCAAGGATTTTATAAGGAGTGGGTGTGACGCCACAATCTCTGAAGCTGACACCGATGTGGGTGCATCCTGGGCTCCTAGGCAACCTCAGACAACTTCATCCTTCCCACAGCAGCAAAGTAATTATAAACCTTAAATAACAGTTGGAGAGATTAAATCGACTAGAAACTTTACAAAAGTCTTCAAGCAATCATTTTCAGGCTACGTTGTGTAACAAATAATTCACCCCAGGGTCAGAAATGGAGCCTATACCTCTCTAGCTGAGCTGTTGAAATATTACCACATCCTTCGAAGTTGCAAAGTGTCACTTGTACACTTGATAAATGTCTATACCTCTCTGAGCTATTGAAACATTGATACATTCTTCAATGTTGCAAAGTGTTACTAACACACTTGATAAAGGTCTGTACCTTTTGAGCTGAGCTGTTGAAATATCAACACATCCATCAAAGTTGCAAAGTGTCACTAACACACTTGATAAAGGGGTCTGTACCTTTTGAGCTGAGCTGTTGAAACAACACATTCATCAAAGTTGCTAAGTGCCACTAACACACTTGATAAATGTCTTTACCTTTTGAGCTGAGCTGTTGAAACATCAACACATTCATCAATGTTGCTAAGTGCCACTAACATACTTGATAAAGGTCTATACCTCTCCAGCTGAGCTGTTGAAACATCAACACATCCTTCAATGTTGCAAAGTGTCACTTGTACACTTTATAAATGTCGATGGAAGTAATTGCAGGATTCTCCTGAATCAAGTCAATTCAGTGCTGTTAATTACTGTACTATCCTCCCTGATATACACTATATCAATTCATTACAGTCATTTTGTTTAAGACAATTGGCGAGTTGAGTCACATGATCCCAAGTTTTAACGATGCAGTCATCTAAGAGAGTTCAAACCCTGTATTGCTGGCGATAGAATACCTCAACTTTTCCCGAAGAGTACTCTTCTTCTGGTAGTTTGGTAATTTTAGAAGATTAAAGCAAGTTGATGAGGTCGGAAGTCGACCTACTGGATCCTTCTTCTGGATTCTCATGAAGCCTCTTAGCACACTCCCAACTGTATCACCAGTGTCCTTCCAAAAGAAAGTAAAAGAAATTAAATGATATTAACGGTCCATTCAGGTATTAACTATCATTCTTTTAAGCGCATTGACCAAACAAGGCAGCGGCCAAAGTATTCTAAAACTCCCGTCCCTGCCACATTTTTGGGGTTGTATTGAGTGACACCGAGTTCGATCCCTGCTTCAACTGTACCTGAGGTATTCTGAATTCTAACGATGTACCTGAGGTATTCTGAATTCTAACGATGTACCTGAGGTATTCTCATTTCTAACGATGAACCTGAGGTATTCTGAACGATGTACCTGAGGTATTCTAACAATGTACCTGAGGTATTCTAACAATGTACCTGAGGTATTCTAACAATGTACCTGAGGTATTCTAACAATGTACCTGAGGTATTCTGACTTCTAACAATGTACCTGAGGTATTCTAATTTCTAACAATGTACCTCAGGTATTCTGACTTTTAACAATGTACCTGAGGTATTCTGACTTCTAACCATGTACCTGATGTATTCAGACTTCTAACAATGTACCTGAGGTATTCAGACTTCTAACGACGTACCTGAGGTATTCTGACATCTAATGTTGTACCTGAGGTATTCTGACTTCTAACTATGTACCTGAGGTATTCTGTCTTCTAAAAATGTGGGCGTTAAGCCCTTCTACAGAGGGAGCTGTTATATTAGTGCTAATGTACATAATCTGTACTGTTTGACGATCTCTGAATCAATTTAAAAGCGACACCATCCCATGAAAGCACTCACCACCATGCGAACAAGCAAGATGAACTTGCACAAAAATGCGAAGGTTGACTGATCACTTGAAGGTTCCACTTGGACACTATTATATCGAAATGTGCTATGAATTGAATTTACCTTTGAGTAGGTATTGGCCTTACTGTTAGATATCTTTTTAATGTACTATGTAATGTTGACTAATGTTATTATTATTATCTCCCATTTTTCTGTGAGTTTTTCAAAATGTTATTGCATGATTCATGTTGCAAGTATACAACAAATCATTATTTAACCTAAATGAAAAGAAATTCACACCATGAACGAGTCCCAATTTCAAAGCTTGGCAAGCTCCTCAGGGTCGAATGAACGGGAAGTTATTCATCACTGTGGCACCTCTTTGACAAAGGTTAATGGTGATGTCTCTTTGGTTTATGTCTCTTTGGGCTACGGGGGTGCGTGTGGGGGAGGGGTGCGTGTGGGGCAGGGGTAGCGAGGGGCAGGGGTGGCATGAAAAGGGGGAATGTGTGGGGGAAGGGAAAAGGGTTGGTGAGGGGGTAAGATGTTCAACACTAGCATGTCTATCACACAGAGCAATTGGATTAGCACGTCTTCTTTCAACTGAAGATCTGTATAAATTCAATACTTTTAACAATCAATACACCAGAATGCACAAGTGCTACAACTTAATGAGAGTATATTTGGTCAGGAACATCCAGTCTTTTTCATCAACAATGCTTTCCATGTGTCTCCCTTTGTATTGATGTCACAAAATCTCACGTTCTAGTTTGTGCTACCGTACCTGATCATCGCTGACCTCCACACAACGGATGGAAAATGGAGGTTCAAGGTGAGCAAACCCTAGCAACGGCGGTTTGGAGCAGCTTGTAACAAACTAGAAGAGAAGAAAGAAAAAATGACTCATCGAATCGAAAACAACCAACTAACTCATGATGAAGTCCATTAATAATTAACAAGACATCGGATTACGTTAATTTGAGATTACCCAGAAGACATATATATATAGTGAATGGTCACTACTAATGTCATATTACTTTATCACGTCGGATGTTGTTTCGTATAACAAGTAAACAGAAGGAGTTACAGTTCTGTACAATAAATAAACTGCTTATCCCTCCAAAACCATCAAGAAGATGTTTGATTGTCCATCAAGAGTGGCTCTATTTTTCTGAGACTAAATACCGATCCTGGTTGATGCCAAACACCACAACCAAGAAACACCTATGTTACTTATGGTGTTTCTTGATAGACTACACGACACCTTTCTCAAGACTCTCCTGTGCTCCTATTTTACTAAAAACCAAACCCAGCACCTCTGCTATTCACTACCCACAACCCCATCCCACCAACCCCTCCCCCTCCCCCTCCATTCCAGTTATCCAGTCAATGCCAGCCCTGATATTACAGTAGTCTGTCTTACCTTAAGAAACTGTGCTCTCTCTTTCTCACTGAAATCATGTTCAAGAACATCAAAGAGCCAATTGATGACCCTGTGTGACCCGTGGAAGCCTCCGTAGTACTGAACATTCTTCCTGTAAAGTTGAGAATAAAGAATAAGCTTAATCATGAAAATAAGGACTTCTTGAAAACCTTTTTATCGAGCTTCTAAAACATTGTATGCCAGCTTGAATGGCATAATGAGGAAAGATGATGATTTATTTCTTATTATTTAGTAAGCCTACTTTTTTTTTGTTACATGAAGTACCGTAGAAGAAGACAAATATATAAAATATGACAGGCCAATCAACAACACTAACAAATTTGTAATGTCATGTTTGCATACTCCTTTACAATAAATCTATCAATTGAAATCTTTTTGACTTCCTCAACCTCAAACAAGGCGGACACAAAAATCGAAAATACCGGCCACAGTGAAATTTTGTACCCATTCCCTGGGGTTTGCAACACTTAAGGATGTACCTACTCCTATGATAAATATGGAGAATTACATTATACGGTGAGATCAGAAAGTTCTACATTAGCATGCAATTTCCATTTGTCACATTAAAAATTCAATATCATATTTACATCCAATATAAAACCTCCCTACATGATATGTCATGCGATTATTTGACCATAAGATTCTGTGGGCCGCATTAATAGGATTATTTAAAAGCTTGCAGATGGCAGAAATTTGTCACGCGGCAGGCCGCACTTTGTCCACTCGTGTCCTAGATCAATATCAACCATTCCTACAAAGTTATGATCTTAACAAGTTATTTCAAAGACAAAAAGAAAATGTTACAAAAGACACAAACTTGAGATCTTTGAGGTCTAAATCGGCTGAATCTCCCGAGATGAGTCTTTGCAGTTCTGGCCCAGAGAACCATTGGAGCCAGTCTGGGGATATGATGGACCAGAAGCCCCTCTTAAAGGCCATGGTCTGCTCTCGAATCTGTTTACACATTCTAAAGTGAGCCATCAGGTGAATGTAGTGAATTCTGGGGGCAAACAGACCGGAAATAAACATCTTTCATTTTTAGTCTTCTTTCATCATGGTTAACTTTCATTTGCTCCTTTTCTAACTGTTTTTAACATTCATGAAACGAGACTTATTATAAAAAAATCAGTGAAAAGTTTTATGCATAAATATTTTCATGAACATTACTGTTTTTATATGGTTGTTAGAGGCTTTTAACTGGGGATAGGTGAACATTTATGTTGACGATACTACCTGAGACCCCTTAAGGTAGCATTCACCTCTACAAAATGCCAATAATTCAAACGAAAAGCACATAAAATAAAAATTAAAATTAAATTTACTTATTATCATTTGTGACTGTCATGACCTTGCCTCCAAGGAGCAGATCGTGTGTGACAATCTTTCCCATACAATCTTCATCGTGCGAAAAGAACAAGTCCAGATCTGCAATGTCGCCATCGTAATGCTAGACGACAGAAGATGAGAGAAGGAAATTAATTTACGAATCTGTTTTATCGACTGATGTATGTTTTTGTCAATGTGCAATTATACAGCCTGTTGTTTCACACTTGTAGTATGAGTAAAGTAGTGCTAGTACAAATTCGTCTTGGTAATACTGTGAGTACAATGCCATAAGCGCCTAAGTACTAGTAGGATACAAAACCCATGAGGAGATGTGTGTGGGGGTAGGGGGTAGGGGGGTAGGAGGGGGGTACCGGTACAGCCAACAATGCTACAATACCAGACCCACTGCAAGTCCGCTAACAGGATCACTCAAGTCAATGGCTAAGAACCTAGTAGGTTCACAACACCAGGCAAAGGCTAAGAACCTAGTAGGTTCACAACACCAGGCAAAGGCTAAGAACCTAGCAGGTTCACAATACCAGGCAAAGGCTAAGAACCTAGCAGGTTCACAATACCAGGCAAAGGCTAAGAACCTAACAGGTTCACAATACCAGGCAAAGGCTAAGAACCTAACAGGTTCACAATACCAGGCAAAGGCTAAGAACCTAGCAGGTTCACAATACCAGGCAAAGGCTAAGAACCTAGCAGGTTCACAATACCAGGCAAAGGCTAAGAACCTAACAGGTTCACAATACCAGGCAAATGCTAAGAACCTAGTAGGTCCTCAAATACCTAGCAAAGGTTAAGAACCTAGCAGGTTTACAATACCAGGCCCTACAACTTCCACACAGGGGCAAACTACAGTAGTTTACAATAAATTGATTACATTATATCTAGAATTATGGTTTTCAATTTGAAATCTTTACCTCATGTAACATAATTATGATTACCATGATAAATATTAAGCTAGGATTGTATTTACCTTCACACGTACATAACACATCCACCCTACAGAAATACGACCTCCATGCTGGTTTTGGTTTGGGAAGTTTTTTCAAGTTATTGTTCATATTGTAATATGCTATAAATGAATAGGCTTATCTATATAGCCCGTGCTTGAATGGAAAACACATGAACATAATCCAAATCAGCAATTTTGTTAATTGTTCTAGGTTTTATTACCATCTTGTTAGTCAAACTACTTTCGGTGAAGTCACTTTACCTTCAAAATCGATTATTTTCATGTAAGTCAAATCACCTTCATGTAAGTCAAATCACCTTCATGTAAATCAAATTATCTTCATGTTAGCTAAACTACTTCTTATGGTTATCATATTACTGTACCTTCATGTAAGTCAAATCACCTTCATGTTAGTCAAACTATCTTCATGTAAGTCAAACAATCTTCATGTTAGCTAAACTATCTTTATGTAAACTTAAACTATCTTCATGTTAGCTAAACTACTACTTATGGTAGTTTAATTACTGTACCTTCATGTAAGTCAAACTATCTTCATGTGAGTCAAACTATCTTCATGTGAGTCAAACTATCTTCATGTGAGTCAAACTATCTTCATGTAAGTCAAACTATCTTCATGTTAGCTAAACTATGGCACTTATGGTAGTTTAATTACTGTACCTTCATGTAAGTCAAATCACCTTCATGTAAGTCAAACTATCTACATATAAGTCAAAGTACCTTCATGTAAGTCAAACTATCTTCATGTGATCAAACTATCTTCATGTACGGTAAGTCAAACTATCTTCCTGTTAGTTAAACTACCACTCATGGTATTTTCATTACTGTACCTTCACGTAAGTCAAGTTGTTATACAGTTCCAGATCCAGTGATGGTAGTTCATCTATTGGACTGTAGAATGCGCTGTGATTTCTGTCTAAAAGTTGATTCAAGAAAAACGATGCAAATGGGACCTCAACCACAATACCCTGTTTCGGTGTGAAAGAAAGACAAATGCTACAATTTGCATATGAGTATGAAAAGTTAACGAAGTGAAATTAAAACAAAAGACGTTTTGCCAATTCCTAATCAGTCATACTACAGACGTGACGAGAAATATTGAGTGTTTACTAAACAATAAGTTTGTACCACTTTATTTACCTCGTACACAGCTTTCCCAAGCATCTTGCCCACAAATTCAAACAATGTTAGATGATTCTCGTTGATGTACGAAGTAGGACTAGGGTAGAGTTTTTGCTCGCTGGTAGTCTGCCAGAAAGAAGATAGACAACTTTATTAAGAATGTTGGTTGAAAAATTCTTTGAATACTACGGTGGCTTTAAAGGTACATTCACTTTTCGGCTCAAGTAAACACTATTGTGAGTTTCCAAAGAATTATATCATGAAATAAGGGATGAGTCATAGCCACAAACAGTATGCCCAATGTAGATTGTAGATCTATATGGATATGAAATATCTCTTGGCTTCATAACAGTCTCTTATTTTAGTTAAATTTTTCCCAAGTATTTAGGAAGCCAACAGAAGCTCAGTCACTATCCATGTGATAATCGTAGTTGAACACCAGCTTATATCAAAGCCTTAATTCTCCGTTTTAATGAGTGTTCAGAGAAATGACTAGGCTGCCATGTACTTGCCCTATCAATTCCTACTCCCCC
>JAIPMN010014760.1:0-17436 GCA_020650975.1 Apostichopus californicus
ATATATATTATATATACATACATACATATGAAGAGATATTTATTTTGTTGTTTTAGTGTCACAGCGGTTGTGTAAACATCAGGAGAAAGTCTTGCTTTCAAGAACAAACGTGAACATTAAAACCTACATCCTACCAGTCTACCACACTAGCAGGGATACATATCCTAGCCTTGTTTTGCATACTAGAATCAAGACTGATGCCATTGTTGTCTATTGAGGCTAATTCTGCCTTTTTTCGGAAGAAAAAAAAAGACATTTTTTGATGGGCTTATGATAGAAATTTAAGTTAACTTGTTGATCCTTGTAGCATTGTTATGAAAGGCATCAAGATATTATAATATAGATTGCCATTTTAACTGATTCTGTGACAAATCTGCTTTTGGAATTATTTTTCACTTTGGGTTTTCTCTCTCAACAGTTGATCACAGTAGGGTATTACTGAAGGATGGTTCCGGCGGAGACTATATCAATGCAAATTATATAGATGTAAGTATCACCTGTTAAATATTCATAGATTTAAATATTAAATCTTAAAAAATAGTCATAGTGTAAGTATTATGCAACTCATATATCCTCTTGCCATCTTAACAAGTTACAAACATAAGTCTGTAATTTTTATTTACTCAAATTTTTTATTAAATTTTTTAATAAAATATTTTTATTGGTTGTTAATTTTTATTAAAATTTTTATTGAAGTTTCCTCATAATTTATATTACCTTATAATTTATAATTTCTTTATATTATATCACCCTCATAATTTATCATTTCTTTATTTTATATTACCTCATAAAATTTTTATAGTTTTTTTATGCAGTGATGATGGTGTTTAAAAGTATCTCTTGAGAACAAGAAAATGTTGCTTATAGTTTTCAAGTTGATTATGGTATCTTTATCATTTTCATAAAATTATTATACTTCTTTTGTCTCGTACCAAGCGATGAAAGGGTTGGTGGCCCCATCCAAATAATAGTTATGCAATGAACCTATAAAAAAAATGCACCATTGGTAATGTTTTGTTCCAAAGGTGTTTTCCAAACAAATTATCCTGGAATCTCTTATAATATATAGTCTGTCTCAGTCACAACAGTGAATGGCAAACAATATTAGGTTTTAGAACAGAAATCATTTATTTATGTATATAAACTATATCAATGAACTGATTTTGTTTTGTTAGTGTTTTGGGGGGTTTTTTTCAAACAGTTTTGTAATATTAGGTTTTAGAACAGAAATCATTTATTTATGTATATACTATATCAATGAATTGATTTTGTTTTGTTGGGTTTTTTTGGGTTTTTTCAAACAGTTTTGTTAAACACAAAGTGTGCTAGGTACCCTTAGGCTGCTTTCGTTAATGTCACAGCAGCGAATAGATAAAGCTTTGTATTACCAAAAATTGTTCGTTACTGATACAGAAGACCAACTGTGTTGTGCAAGCAAAGGTATATTGGAAACTGGATTGGATTTTTCTTTTATTGTAAGCTCAAGGGTGATTGCAATTTTCCAGAAGTACCTGACAGGTATTTAACTGAAACTAAAAGTACTGCATGCCCTCATGAAATGTTTATGAATACCTGAGTAACTTGAGTTTTATACCGTATATATTACAAAATGTACTTGAATTATAAGTGTTTTATTGCACAACATTGAAACTTTATTCATTCTGCAATATTTTATGATTTATTTGATGTTGATTTACAGAATTACACTGAAATAATGTATCAGCAAAGGTATTTCCGTATAGCGGGAGCCTGTGTTTGAAAAAAATAAAAAATTGCAAAATACTGCATTTTATGATAACTGCCACATTTTGTGAATAATAGCTTAAACACACGTACGGCAAAAAGTTTAATAGTCGACTTCGTTTTCCAGTGAATTTTTACTTCATCGGAAATTGAATTGAAGGAGGAAAGAATTAATTGGTTATTGCAGTAAGACAGAAGTGACCTCACAGGTACAAGTTCTGTTCCCTACTTATTTGTCTAACCATCTCATTGCTTGAGTTGCCAGGTGTGGCAATTTAACCACAATTTGCCTATCTTTTCCACTTCACAAGCCTCACGACATATTTCTTTTAAGCAGGGAAGCTATTTTTACCAGCCTAAAATGCATCTATCATTTATTTTTGTTTTGTATTTTTTCTTTATTCATCTTCACAGCTGGCGAAAGCTTGTCAACAGAATCAGTTGAAGCAACAAGCAGGAGAACAAGTAGATAGGATAGACTCCAGCTGGGAGCATCAGAAACTTTATATCGCTACACAGGGTTGCCTTAAAGATACCATCTCCGATTTCTGGAGAATGGTATGGCAGGAGAATTCTAGAGTCATCGTCATGACTACCAAAGAAGTCGAAAGAGGAAAGGTGAGCACTACGGATAGTCACTTTGGTATCAGAGTATTAAATTCATGTGAAAAAAAGTTAAAGAGTTAAAAACAATGTACAAAACAGTATGTCACAAAACAAACAGTATAACATCTCACCATGTTGACGTTGCTCCAGCCTCTCCTCGTGTCAACGTGGTGAAGCTACAAGATAAAGTGTCTTAACTTGTAAGAGCACTTACTGTACCAAATTAAATTTTAGTTTGTGGAAAAAGTTGATCTCACCATGTTGACATTGCTCCAGGCCCTCCTTATGTTAACATGTTGGAACTGTTGCGCATTTCATCATGTCTGTCGGAGCTGTTTTAATTGAAGTGTCGAAATTTGTACGAGCACTCCGGGCAGCAAATTAAACATTCTTTATGTAGAACAGTTCGTCTCATCAAGTTGACATCGATTCAGCTCGTTGTCATGATGTCGCCACATCTGAGCTGTATCAAAGATAAATTGACTACACTTTTCTAAGCAGATAAGGGACTCCAAAGTACATTTCTGTATGCCGGAATCATTTTATCTCTCCATGTTGACGTTGCTCTGACCCTTGGTTACATCAAAATCCTTTAATCTGTCAAGTGGATTGTCATTGCGTACCATATGAAATTAACATCTAAAGAACTCTAAAAGTACAAAAAAAAACTAAGAACAATGTTTATTGACAATGTAGAGATATTTCATCTCATCATGTTGACCTTCATCTTGTAACTCAACATCTTTCATGTGGTAGTAGTATAAATGTCTCAATTCAAAAGCCAACGTTTACATGTCAGAACAAACTGTGCTATCGAAATGCTACACCAGTCACAATAACGTTGAGATATTCGTTTGCGTCTGACCATGTTGAGATCCGTTCAGCCAGGCTGAATATCTGTGGTTATTGCACCATGATGCTGATTTGTTCAAAAACAACAAAAATTAAAAAAAATTAAATAATTTTGGCCCTTGCCCAAATCTAATAGACTGCTAGTGAAAGTATTAACTTTTTATAAAATGCGGTTTCAGAAGAGGTTAATTAGCTGACAAGGCAATTTTTATTTTGTGACTTCAGGTTTATTTGCATTGTCGAGCAATTCTTGGATCCAGGGGCATGTTTTGCCCATTTTTTTTTAACCATATTTGAAATTGTATATAATTTGTATACATGTATGTTTGTTTACCTCTTTATAAACTCGTTCCTTTTTGAGTTGTCCTGTTGAACTTTCATTGTTTAAGTGGTTCGTTATATGAAGTACCATTGAATATGTGGAAAAGTAACAATTTCCTGCTCAGGTTACATATATATCATATGATCTCTGCATTGTGGCTTTGTTTCCTTAAAACACAAACACAAACAAGAGAGTGTTATTTCACCTCCTCTAATACTCCCTATGAAATAATGGTGTAAACTTGTCCTGAAACTGAGATTTTAAATTGTGAAAGATTATAAATAACTTAGCAGCCTCCTCACTTACCTGTCTCCTCGTGAGTACTGCACTCTCGCCTCTGCTGTGTCGAGAGTGACCCGGTGACCTTTTGACATGAACAATCAAACGTCTAGCAGAAATTTTCTGAAGGATATATAAATGTTTCCACAGGCATCATCATTATCAACAATAAATATTCACTTGGAGACAGAACTATTGAAATTTTGTCCCAATTTATCATTTACAACTATAAAGTGAACTAAATATTTAAGATAAAATAAAAAAAGGAAAAACTACCAACTAAACTTTAAAGAGTATAGTAGATACAATCCAGTCTTGCCATTATCCTTGTATTTTCTATGTTGTGAGTCCTATAATTTAAACAGCGCCCTCAATTTCCTCTACAGTCTGCCAATCCCTCGATGTGATTCTTGCAGCCGAGTCGAACCATATGTTTCTGCTTTGTGGTTTTCAGTAACAATGTCCGACCATTACCACTTTCTTCCAGCTGTAAAACTTCACCGACCACTTATTATCCCCCGATTCATAGAAATATCTTTTTAAAAAAAATTAATTACCTGACAGTTAATTTTTGTGTTGTATGTATTATTGATTACATTTTTTTTTTTTCATTTTTCATTTTTTTTTGGCAGAATAAGTGTGCTAAATACTGGCCGGACAACTTGAAGAAGGAGAAATACAACTTGATCACAGTGATCAGTATGGGCGAGACTCAACTCCAAGACCATAACCTCCGAGAGTTTCAGATGTTACATGACGATTATGTGAGTAATCTCTGGAGTAAATTGCCCCGATAGGGGTCTCGGCAGTTTTCAACGTCCTCGTCTATCTGTTATTTACAGGCTTGGCTGTGATTGGTTTACTAAGTGCCACGTGACTACTCATGACAGGTTGCTTACTCTTGTGATTAAGGCAACTTTATAAGTTTGCAAAGACTGCTGGTATCACAGCAGTTTTGGAGGTCTAGAACTGGTGCTTCGTCTTGGGCGGTGTAGCAACCCCTCCCCCTGCCCCTGACATGCAAAACAATCAATTATTTAAAAATGTCTGGACATTGTCATGCGTTCCATTTCAGTTACTTTTCAAAGGTTTAAGAGGAGGAGGATGTGAGCATCGGTCACAGTAACTGCTTTTTGTGCCGAAATCATTTTGTTAGGAAAATTCTTCGATTGTCTGGTACTAATCTTATCAGCCTGTCAAGTAGATTCATGTTTGTCTGGTTTGTCGGGACATCTGTAGAGTTTTTGGTGGGTAGAAGTGCCGGCATCCCCCTCCCACTCTCCCCAGCCCCCAGTTCGATCTAAGGTTACTCCCCTGTGTTTAGAGACTTTCTGTTGGTAGGCAGTGTCACTTTAAAGAGAACTAACAAAGCACTATATTCCTTGTTCATTAACCCAACAGATTAATTCTCAATGGGGTTTTTGGGTTGGGCTGCTGAATGATTAGCTTAAGGCAATTAACTCATTAATTTTATTGGTAGCTTATGACATGAAATTAGAACTTTTATATGAAGTAATAACTTTTACATGATTTTCTAAGTTTTGCTTGAAATGGTAACTCTTACATGAAGTATAATTGAGCATCACAATATCTAGGCCGTTATGTTACATCATTAAGTCACGTGACTGTATTCATCTACCCACCAGATTTGTGGGCAATTAACTCATTAATTTTATTGGTAGCTTAGGCATGAAATTAGAACTTTTACATGATATGATAACACTTACATGATTTTCTAACTTTTGCTTGTAATGGTACCTATTACATGAAGTATAATTGAGCATCACAATAGCTAGGCAGTTATGTTACATCACTAATGTCACGTGACTGTATTCGTCTACCCACGTCTGTGTTCGTATACACTTGTGCTTCTCTCCTCATCTGTCAAACTTTGGAAAACATCTCCTGATTTTGTCTTTCCTCTTGTAAATATATTTGAATACTTTGTACGTTTAACCAAACTTCTGTAGCCCGAAGAAGCAAGAGAAGTGTTCCACTACCACTTCAACAGCTGGCCCGATCACGGTGTGCCACGAGAGCCCAGCAGGGTCTTAGAGTTCCTCCATGATGTGGACCAGAGACAGGAGTCCATACCGGGGGCAGGACCGATCGTTGTGCACTGCAGGTATGTCAATTTTGGTCTAGTCTAGAATGGGATTATCATTGGATGTAAACCCAAACGTTGTTTACCTGGAGAAGCATTGCCATCTGATATGATTCATATTATAGCCAAATTTAAAGCTCCAGAACCCTACGTTATTGATCAGGAGTGGGCAACCTTTTTGAATGAATGGGCCATATTTTAGGAGTGAAAGATTTACAGGGCCCCACCTAACCAACGACCTGCTGTTGATTTCAAACCTTTGATTCCGAGGACTTTCAAGCAATAGGTGTGTGTACTAATCTGTTTTCACAAAAATATAATGTCAATACAGTACAGTTGATAATTAATAGTGATAATAGACCTACCTGACAGCATCATTAGTGCAGATAACTTCTAAGCAGCTAGATGATGATGTAAAATAGATTGATTTTTTTCTTTTTCTTGAGACATCTCACGGGTCGCAAAAAAATCACTGGCGGGCCGCATGTGGCCCGAGGGCCGTAGGTTGCCCACCCCTGTTATAGATGGTTAAACTTGGTCAAGTCTAAAAAGTGAATTTTTGATGGGGTATACATGTGTTGTAGCCCACTCTGTAAGAAGGTTCCGTACTAGGTGCAGAAGCGATTAATTTTGTTGAAGTCTGAGTGGGCACAATCTAATGCTAATCACAATGGATGATGTTTAAAAATGTCGATGTCCACTATCCCTGACCGATCCATACTTGGGCACCTTGCTGGTACGTCCATCAAGTCAACATAGCTCACTGTGAAGTTTATGCCTCTTGCAAAGGTTGCCCATACGGCTATTATTGTATTCCATTTCTGGTTTTGTAAAGCCATTTTCATGCAAAGAAGAATATTTTAATATAACAATCATTAATCAAGGAGATTACTTAAAGGTAGACAGACTGGGTGTGAGTTTGTTCATTTGTTGTTATGAAATACATGATCAAACAGTGACCATTTTCTGATTTTTTTTTTTGGCAATTTTTTTTCTTCTTCTTTATAGCCAATATGTCATATTTTTTGGTAAATTCATTCTAATTTCAGTGCAGGCATTGGTCGCACAGGTACCTTTATTGTGATTGATGTCATCCTCAACTTGATCAAGCACCACGGTAAGTCAATTGAAATCATTCCATCGTATAGTTAAAGAAAAGAAGGTCGTGAAATGTTGCAACGAAATATGCTAGAGATCAAATACTGGTCACAGATGTTTATGTAACATTTAGAATATTTTCCTGCTACCTACTCTGGAATTATTTTCCTTCTCTGAGTCTACGTTTAAAAACTCCTCAATATCTCCGACCGTTTGGAAGGTCAGAAAATCCAGACATGTACTCCACTTCCTCGCTTGCCTGTCTTCTCACAACATCTGCACTCTTAATCTACCGTGTCTAAGAGTGCTTGGTTACCGTGGCAAAGTTGTATCAAGTCTTAAATTATCTTAAAAATTGCAGACGCTAATAGCTGGTTACCCATGACTGAAAGTTTGCATTTTGTAACCAGCACTGCCAAAGTGTAGAGTATTTTGAAGAGATCCTTCTTGTCTCCATGCTAATATGTCTTGGAAGGAGGGAAATGCTGCTTCTTTAAACAATCTCCCCCTCTCCCTCTCTCCCCCCCCCCCCAAAAAAAAGAAAACTTTGCATTGAATCAAATTATAAGTGCAAATAAATTATCAAATCATAACACCTTCTTCCTTCCCACTTTTTATCTGGATTTAATCTGAATAACGAAATAAAAATAAATGGATTTAATCTGATGAGATTTGGCGAGATGTTTGTTTTATCTGGATTAAATCTGAATAACAATATAAAAATAAATGGATTTAGTCTGATGAGATATGGCGAGATGTTTACTCGGGTCGAAGGGTAGGCAATGGGGCTTCTGACGGGGAATCCCCAGCGGATTGTTATTAGGGGTCACCTGATCTTTATATTTTTTATTTCTTTTCCTATTTCGTCGATTGACACTTTGGGTGCAGTATGTAGCATTATATATCATGTCTTGTATTGATAAAGTCGTCGTTCATATTTTTCTTCATCTACAAGGGCTCGATTGTGAGATTGACATCAGCAACACGATACGACTTGTGAGAGGTCAAAGGTCTGGCCTGGTGCAGACAGAAGCGCAGTATAAATTTATCTACCATGCTGTCAAGCACTACATTGAAACATTATCTCGTCGACTTTTAGCTGAACAGGTAATGGGAATTAGTACTTTTAGGAGCTTATGTCTTTTTTGTTCGAAACATTTTGTTTGGGCATAATTCAGAAGCACCCTGGGTTTACTGTCAGAATTTCTCCATCTCACTTCTTCCTCGAAGTTCGGGGTGGGATTGGGGAGGAGGGAGAGAACCGAGGGTGCCACAAGAAGGTGGGTGCCACCCCAGAGATTAAGATATCTTTCTTTATTGTGCAATGAAACATTTTCTTTTTCTTTCACTTTACTACTTGGCTTCAAAAATGTTCCTTTATTAAATGTGGGTCAGAATGTGTCTGATGTGAAATAACAGTCATCCAGTTACCCTTTCCCTAAATATCCCCAAAATCTGTTATTTACTTCGCTCCCCGCTTACCTGTCTCCCCACAACCTTAGCACCGCATTCTACCGTGTCTAGTATGCCCTGGTAATCTTTTAACACTGTGCACCCTCACTGACCCCCAGTGACCTCCTTCTTATTCTACCATTCAAAAGTGTCTTACACGTTTTTCGTATTGGGAAAAATTTTCGTCGAAATTCGCCCGGATACCTTGGATTATTACGCTAGAAGTTCAGTTTTCTAGTCATTCTTCAATTTCATTACTTATTTACCAGCTGATATCTTTTATGTGACATCTTTCCTACTAATTTAATTTGCTAATGCTGACTATTTTTCTCATGATTATAATTGTTTGTTTTTTTTTCCATTTTTTTTAAAAACATTTTTAGAGTACTTTGAAAACTGGCAGAGATTACATCAACACCAATAAGGCTCACCAAGAGGTACAACCACACTCCACAGGTGGACCTACTCTACCCCCTGCTATGGCCCCACAATATATCAACAGTAACACATTACCACAACCACCCGCAATTCCCAATGAAGGCGTATACCAAAATATTTTTGTAAGTATAGCATATTCTTTTGTACACATTTTTAAGAGATATATCAAATATACTAACAGATACGCTATTCACTTCAATGAAAACTGCCTTTTTGGTGTGTGAAAACAGAAAAAGTTAATATAATAAAGCAGTTAATGAATAGGCTATTTGATTGTCGTTTTTAAGTAAAGAAACAGGCAGGCATGGTTGAGAATCTTGCAAAACGGTTTGAAAATTTCTGTGACAGTTGGATCACAGTTATTATGAAATCCGAGCGACTATATGTTGACGTTTCGTTGTGGATGAAATGCACAATTTACCCATTTTTAGCCTTATCCTTTGATTTCAAGGAGATTGTTTGAAACTGCAGTGTCACAGGACACATTCAAAAATGGTGTGACCCTTTAAGGAAAAACTGGGGGCAGTGGAGGGGGAGGGGATGGGGATTAGGGTGGGTTCTAGGGAATTGAAGTCTATTGAAAACTGTAGCAATAATATTAACGGAGGGGATTTAATGTCATTGTTGAATACAATAAAAGACATTTGAATGATTTTTTTATTGATTTATTGAGACAGGGAATTGTTAATTGTTAATTTGTTAAGGAGATTAAATTTTTTTTTTACTCTTAATCTTTTCAAATACTAACAAAAACTGTGGAGGAGGAGGAGAAGGGGGGGGGGGTGTTACTTAATTTTTCCATAGTAAATGTTCGTAGTCTCCAGAATTCCTCATTAACCTGTCCTAATTATCTTTCATCCTCCAGCATAGTCATCCACCACCTAGGTTGTGACACATTTATACATATATATATATATATATATGTATATTAATGTATAGATACAGATATATACCACTAACAGGCCTGGTGAGAAACCATCCCACTGAAACTTACTTTCTCTTTTGCACCAGGAAATTGCACCCACACAGCCTTTTAATATTATTCTTTCTTCACCGAAATGTTCAGGAAATAAAAATCCCATTGTCTCCCATAGCCAAATAATATGCAAAGTTGTTTAACTGCAAAATCTAAAAGTGTATATATATAGCAACTGACTTTAGTTTCACATGACTTGAGCACATTCAGTCATTAACGATTAAACCTATATACTGGAAAAAAATTAAAAATAATTCCAAGAAAAAATATTGCTGTAGACATAGAATATATAAACTAAATTATTCAGTGAACAATTTATTTTTTTGTTCGGGGTTTTTTTCTTCTTTCTTTGTTCATATTTGTTCACTAGACAAGGTCCTTATCGTGATATTTAGCTGTTGTACATCGACTGATTTTTTGGACATTTTCGATTTACATTAATTATTTTATGATATTTGTGTGACATTTTCATTTTATAACTGACTGTCGTCGTGAGAAAGCTCCCCTGTAGAAATTAAAATTGGTATCGCACCGGGAACGGCAACAATTATTTTCTTTCTGGTTTTTTGTCACTCTCATGTTTTGTTTTTGTTTTTTTATCCTTTTGTTTTTATGTTTTATTTAATAGTCGAGAACGCAGTCCCAACACGATTAGTTAGCTGCACGTTTTGTCTGGTGAGGAAAGATCATGCAATCTTCATGGTATTATGCACATCTTGGCAGGCCACAATTTTTTTTTTCATTTACAAATTTGCTTTGTTATGGTTTTGCTATTAGAGTCATGAGAGCATAGATACTTTTCAAATTTGGTGATGGTATTTTCTCACACACTCACTTTAATTCTAAGATTATATTTTCCCATCAGTCAAGATAGTAGAGGATAAAAAATTATAAATAATTAAAGAGCATATGTCATGGCAATGTTACCCGAAACTGACCATATTTGTATCCATGGCAACCTCCTTACGTCATGATAGTGGCCATGCAAAGTGCACCATCACCATTTCCACAATACTATACTATACACTGTACTGTATTACATTACACACTATGCTATGTAATGCTATGCTATGCTACACTGTGTATATGCTGTGCTGTGCAATAGATACCTCTGTGATGGTCCATAAAGACTGGTTGAATGTTTCTTTCAAGTATATGCCACCCTTCATTTGGGTAGTTTACAAAACTTTACACATTTGCACTAACACCGTGAATACAACATGACAAATCTCACAAAACTATGTACTATATCAATAGGCAGCTCAAAGACCAACTCTGGGCCTGTGGAAGATTTCATTCCGGCCCTTGAAAATAAACTCGGCCCACAATCGATTGGGTACGCGAAGCCATATTGCCTCGTGTTTGAGGACCCCCTATCAGTATGTAATCTCGATACTGTGAGTGAGATTTTTATTGTCTTACTCTTAGCTCCAACCAGTGTTTCAGTCTGGCACTTGTAGAAAATTAATTAATTGAAAACCCCAGCTCATGCACAGTTCTGTATAGTAATGTCCAGCACTATAGAATTCTAGAATGACCACCGTATATGGTAGTGTACTAACCTTATATGGTGATGTACAGTACTAAAAGTATATGTTGATGTTCTAAATTTACATGATGATCAACAGATGTACTGTTCTATATACTAAACTATACTACACTATACTACATCATACTATACTACACTATACTACATTATACTAAACTACACTATACTACACCTATACTATACTACACTTTACTATACTGCACTATACTACACTACACTACATTATACTATACTACACTATACTATACTACACTATACTACATTATACTACACTATACTACACTATACTATACTACATTATACTATATACTACTATATACTACATTATACTATACTACACCTATACTATACTACACTTTACTATACTACACTATACTACACTACATTATACTATACTATGCTTCTAAAAGATACCAACCTCTGTGGTTCATCAAGGCTGGTAGATGTTTCTGTCTTGTTTATATATGGTAGCCCTCATTGGATATTGTACTCATTTTGTACACCTGCTGCAGCATCACAATTCTCAATCAAAAATAATCACAATTTTCACAATACTACTTCTTAGTAATGTCCAGCACTATGGAACCCCAAAATGACCACAGTATATGATAGTGTACTAACCTATTACATGATAATGTACTCAAAGTATATATGTCGATGTACTAAGCTTTCATGCTGGTGTTCAGCTATACAATGCTATGCTGTACTATACTATACTATATAACTCTATGCTATGCTTCTATAACTTTCAATTACTGCAGTTCATCAATGTCGGTAGATGTCAGGTATAATCTAGCCCTCATTGGATATCGTACACATTTGTCATTCATTGGATATTTTATCATTCATGTTACAAGTTGTTATAGCTACAAGATTCCTAGATAGAAGATTAAATTTATTAATTTTGGTGGGAAGTGGTGGTTTGGGGTGGGGGGAGATGGTGGGGCATATGATTACCAACCGTCCAGATTTCCAGGGACCGTCCGTCTCTTTGCTATCTTGCAAGAGCGTCCAAGTGGATTTACAAAAAAATTTTAAAGATTTTTTGGTGAGAATTTTTTTTATAAATGCTGTTCAAAGCCTTTTATTGATTGTGATTTGGCCATGAACAGAAATATCCTTAGATTGAGCTTATTAACTTTAACGCTTCATTTTGAATTTAATCTGGGATGGTTCTAAATGATCTCTTTCTTTGTACACTACTATAATTGCTCGCCCCATCTCTCTCAAATAACATTTCCATAGCCGTGCAGGCCGTCAGAAGGACACACTCAACAAGTATCCCGGAGTCAACAGCTTCCTTGGCTTGAATACCGAGTCCAGCTTTTAAGAGTTCACTGTGTAGCCTACATTGCTTTCTAATTACGGTATTAGGGTCAATGTATTTGGTACGATCCTAATAATTAGTTTGAACTGGCTGAGTGTCATCTCGTTTATTTGCGAAACGGTCAAAATTTCGGCCTAAAAAATGATGTCATGGTTGTGTGGTTATTACCTAAGCAACTGTACCGAAAAGAGTGTAGAGTCAGGGATCGTTATGTTCATCTTTATAATGGAATGCACAAGTGTGAGGCATTCAAACTGGGTTACATTTTCCGGTCAGCTATTATCCATAGCCAGTGACTCTCCACAAAGGGTAGGAGGAACCCCTACTTTTAGCACCTCCCGTGGGCATTTCAACCTGGTGGTGCCCTCTGGGGTCCTCCCCCCCCCACCCACCCACCCCCGGTAGGCCATTCCACCTCTGTCCTCCCTCTCTCACTCTCTCATTGCTAATGCTTTGTTCTTGCAACAACCATTGCTGTATCATATTTAGGGGTCTGGTGTATTATGGTGTCATTTGGTTTATATCATTCATATGGAATCGATTTACAGATGGACCCCACCGATCAGTCGGTACAATAATCTTCAACGGTTTGCAAACTAAAACTACACAAGATTAAATACAAATTGATTGTGTTGTGGATGCAAAGCTTTCTGTATTCAGTTTGAAATGGGAAAAATAACTCCCTGATTAAAAGTAGCTCTTTTAACATAGATGCATTGTTTTAGTAGTACCTTTTGTAATAGATTGAAGTGTGCAAACTACTTGTGATTGATGCACATTTTATAGAAATGAAGCTTAATTTAAAGAGCACTTTTCCACATTTTCAGCTTTCATCAGTTCAATTTACAAGACTGATATTGCACTCGAGGCAATTAAGAACCCCTCCCTTGATTTACTCAAGCAAATTAAATGAGTGATTCAATATGATTCGAAGAATTTGCCACTCGGTTTCGACATTTTCTCATCTCTCTCAAAATTTTCACTACTGTGATATAATGTTTTGTAAATTATTTGGAAACGAAACTTAACTTCCACCGAAATCGATATTTCGTTAACCCAATCAGCTACTAGAATGCGATTCCTGAAATAAAAAACATATCATTTCTGGAGTTTTTCAATTTTTCTATTTCTCTTGTTCCCGCTGCAGAGTCACTGCATGTCCAAGCAACGGCACTTGCACCAAACACCTCCATCCATCAAGAAGAAGGCCCCGCCTCTCCCAAACCACAAAGGAAAATGAGGCACCCGAGGGTTCACGTCTTCCTCTTCAATTCAAAACGATACTACCCCCACCTCTCTCCCTCCTCCCAGAGCGCAATCTCACGCTGTCAATGCTACGAGGACCATACTTGTGTAAATCTCCTCACAGACAGTGAGCGGGATTTTTCCAGAGCCGTTAATACTCGAATGACATCCAAGTATATCGTTTTGTAAGCTGTAATGTCATCAAGATCTAGGTCAGGAAAGATTAAAGGCTTCGTTAAGCTTTTCAACGTCTTTGGTGAACAAAAAAGATACAAGTACCCTTAAAAATAATTTTTTTGGCACAGCAGAGATAAAAGACAACCATTTTATTTTATTTTATTTTATTCCCATTTTGTAACAGAGATAAGATAAAATCTTGAGCATTGATTTTGTATATTCGTTTCTTCCTTCTTCATAGAGTGATGATTATTTTTTAAGAGTGAAGTTTTATTTTTGTGTGAATATATAAGTCTGTCCATGACACACTGCTTCAGTTGTAGACACTGTGGGGAGGGGGTTGGGGGTTGGGAGGGGGGGACACAAGCTTGTGTCTCTAGATTCTTCAAAATTGTTTTTATTTTGGTGTATTCTACACCTCATAGAAAATGCAGAAATATAGAAAGCAGCATATGATAGAAATCCATGCTCAAACCTGCCTTATGTTATTGTCATTATATACTTTTGCTTTTTAATTTTACATAGAAATCTTTATTTTATTTATTCATGGAAGCTTGAATTGAGCCTTTGTTAGCGAAACAGGTTTTATCAAATATTGTAGCAGAAGAAAAATTGAAAAAAACCTAGTTTCCCAAGAAATTGTGAAAATTTATCTATGTACATTAGACATTGAACTCCACCTGCAAATTAAACATTGTAAAAGACCCAAATTTCCTTGAAAATTGTTTGATTTTGAGCTGTTACTATGGGTGATGGCCAAAACAGGATTAGCTGTCATAAAGATTTATCGATTGCATTGTTCTTTCAAGCAAACATAAGTCCTGTTAATATTGGAAGACAGACAAAAATAGAATGTTGAAAGTAAGTTTATAAAACAGCGAAAGGCAACCCAAACACAGGCATCAGTTTACCTGCAGGATTGCATTGGGTCCTCTGCTACATGGAGAGCTGTGCAGTCCCAGCCACATCTCTTACACCGACATAAGGCACTCCCAGCCACATAAGGCAGCCTGCGCAGGGTTGGCTTTTGACTCTGCTACATAGAGAAATGTCCAGTCCTAATCATATCCCTGACACCTGCTTGAGGCAGCCTGCAGGGTTGGCTTTCGTACTCTGATACATGGTGAATTGTCCAGTCCCAATCACATCCCTTACACCTGCATAAGGCAGCCTGCAGGGTTTGCAGTTTTACTCTGCTACATAGAGAAATGTCCAGTCCTAATCATATCCCTGACACCTGCTTCAGGCAGCCTGCAGGGTTGGCTTTCGTACTCTGATACATGGTGAATTGTCCAGTCCCAATCACATCCCTTACACCTGCATAAGGCAGCCTGCAGGGTTGGCAGTTTTACTCTGCTACATAGAGAAATGTCCAGTCCTAATCATATCCCTGACACCTGCTTCAGGCAGCCTGCAGGGTTGGCTTTCGTACTCTGATACGTGGTGAATTGTCCAGTCCCGATCACATCCCTTACGCTTGCATGAGGCAGCCTGCAGGGTTGGCTTTTGTACTCTGCTGCGTGGAGAATTGTCCAGTCCCAGTTATAGCCCTTACACCTGCATGAGGCAGCCTGCAGAGTAGGCATTTGTACTCTGCTACGTGGTGAATTGTCCGGTCCCAGTTATAGCCCTTACACCTGCATGAGGCAGCCTGCAAGATTGATTTGTGCAGGCTGCTATGTGAAGGTTCTTCCATTCCAAGTTCATCATCATTCACACGTGTACGTACATGATGTAAAATTTGAAATCTGATCAAAGCCTATCAATAAATCATTTATGTGATCCCCCTGCAAATATGTAGCCAAAAGTAAGTTGTGTTTCACAGGTGGTATTAAAATATTTCAGGTTAGTAAGTGGAAACTTCCCACTTTTCTTTCCCGAATATCAACTCGGCCATATGACTGAATATTGGCTGGACAATTGAAGAAAAGAAAAAGAAATTTCTTCAGTCTTTTTGAGATGGAAATGTTGCATGATACCGTATTACCAGTTTTCAGGGGCAAAATCATGAAAATGTTTCTAAACATTTTGGTCTTTGGATCTTGAATTCATGCGAAGCACACTGGTACAACAGGAACAGTTTTGAGTATAAAATGATAGCATTTTTCGATGGTGATTTTATTCAGAAACTTGGCAGATGATGTGTACTTAACCAAGGGCGTAGGAACCGGGGGGCACCAGCCCACCCAGTGAAAAATATGGGGGCCCCCCCGCTTCGCAAGTCAGAAAACCCCTTTTTCATTTCTGCCCTTGGTGCTCAGAACATTTTGGCAGAATAAAATCTCATTTGGAGCACCAAATTGCATCTAAGGCCAGGTGAAAATGCAAAATTATTTACAAAATGGAGTGGGTGTTGAAGTGTGCTATATTGCACCAAATTGCATCTGAGGCCACCTGGAAATGCAAAAATTTCCAGGCCCCCAGGCCAGCCATCAGTCTTCAGCCCATCCACTCAAAAGTACCTTCCTACGCCACTGTACTTAACTTATCTAAATAAGCATTTATTTATTTATTTAAAACAAATTCAAATTCTGATACACTTTTTGTTCTCACATATATGTGGAAATATTTCTGTACATAAATCATAAATGTAATGTCGTGCGGTTGTGTTTCTGTTGAATAATAGTGTCTGGTACAACTTGTCATTACCTTTTAGTCAATATGTCTGGTTGTATGTAAGTATTTGTCTCTCTGTCTGTCTAATCTTTGTTACTGACTGAACATTACAAAGATGGAAGACTATTTTATGTCAAGATAATGAAATATTCTGTTGAAATTAAAATGGAATTCCCAAACTACCCAGTTTCTCCTTGAAGACATTTGAATGGAATTTTCTTTGTTTTCTCTCTAAAGCAGGTCATTTTAAAGAAAACTTACTACAACTCATCTCAAACTTTAAGGATACACGAACCCAACCATCGTCTTAATTTTATACGGCAGATCTCCTGTGAGGAACAACCCCCTCAAATAGGTGATGTGTCACGTCAATAGCTACGATATGTTAGATTCTGCGATTGCTCGTCACATCTTCATCACGGAAAATGAAGATTTTAATGAAAATATAGAGAAAAACATAGAAACATAAAGCAGATGATGATGTCATATTTAGACTTGATCAAAGTCTTCAACCTTGCATCTAAAGAAACATGAAATCTGTGATATCTCCCAAATGAATAAGATGTGTCTTACTTGTTTTGCGAAGTTGTTCGTGACATTTTAATTATATTCTATAATATAATTCAATACTAACGAGATATATATAAAGATA
>JAIPMN010014765.1:0-12119 GCA_020650975.1 Apostichopus californicus
TAATTTCACTACATATTCTTCAACTCTGAACGAAAGCTTGTAGAAGGGAAGAAAAATCCAATAACCATTGTGTGCTAACAAGTCCCACCACACAATGAAAACATGCACGATGTTAGGGCAAACAAACCACCTGCCAAAAGTTTTTACGGTCGCGGATATGCCCATATGGTTATTCACGCAATGGCAGTTTGTCATAAAGTAATAACCGCTACCACTCCCCAACCGCCGTCTAAAACCGCCTATCACCAACCTTTTCCCACTCGCTTGGCTAAAACGACCATCGTGGCAATCAGTAAGAATAAGAGTTCATATATCAGCAAAACACATTCAATGTTGTACTGAAATAAAACATTCTATTAGGCAACGGTAGCTCCCTTACATTCATGTCTTGAACTCTTCAGAAACACCGAACATTGATTTGTAAAACATACCGACAGTAGATTTATGATAGCATGCATGTTTTCAACGGTTAAGTAGATGAGAGGGCTCACCGTCAAGGAGCTCGTCAACTTGAATCTGACCCTTGACCTCGAACCACCCGCAATACTGTTGTACACTGTGTGGGTTGTACAGATTTAAGTTAGTAATATCCAACAGGGGATTTTACCACCTCCAGACAGTTCCTTGCCTACTGCTTAGCTCGAAAGAAACCAAAGACGGTTCACCTTCGGATGGTATACTGTCATTCGTGTAAGAAGTAATGTCTTCATTGGTAAGCGATTGATATAAGTACCGCAGTCCATCTCAGGAAATAACGATTTCTATGGAACGCCATAAACTCGAGTGCAGCGTTAAACCTCAAGTGAAAAGACACAATCTATGATGTTGTTCAAAGTATACGATATTAGCTATAGAAAATGTTCGCGCTCTCTAACCGGAACACTGACCTTATCGTCGACTAGGGAAGCTAGCTACTGCAAGCCTCCATTCACCGATAAATGTGACAACTTTTGATGTCACATCAACGAATGCCCTACGGTACATGACTATTAAACGACCATTCACCTGAATACCGTAACTCGCACACCTACCAAAGATTCCTTGTTGTATATTTTCATCAAAATTCATGAAATATAGTAAGAGGATCAGAAATTTGTAAATTGTGGACAGAGCAAACAGATAGACGCCAGTCGATCGCGCAGGCCCACTAATTTTAATACACATAATCCTAGTCCTGTTGATCATCGGAAACCATTAACCTCCATTTCAATCATTCAGCAATGATCATAAAAACCCGACTGCAGTGGGATAATATTCAATGAGTCTATACATCATAATCCAGCTATGCAAAGCACGACATAAAACATTTTAACGACTTCTCTGAAATATTATCAACCATAGTATTTTCCCCTACATTGGATGTAGATGGTGTGAGTTAGTTCAGCAAATTCGCCACGTTGCCATTCCTTCTTGTTTGCGCTGAAAACGTATTAATCTTGTCGGGAATCGTTCTCCCTCGCTAAGAGCAACGTGGGTGGGGGGGGGGGAGGGAGGACGGAAGGGGAAGACACTGTAGAGGACCAAATACGTGCATCGGTGCGGCCGGCGGGAAACAACGGTGCGAGAAACCGTCCACAGGCGCGAGGATGAGGAATCAACAGTTACGACGGAGGAACGGTCAATTGACAGGCACAGTATAAACAAGGGGCGAGGGAGAGTTAAACCCGTCCGTGGGGGACATTACAGTCACCAGAGTGCATGGTCTATCATAGAGGGTTGTCCCATGGGAGGATGGTGCCAGGTCTGCCCCTTCCCCACCCATCCGAATGTGATGCTCTATCTCTCCATGTGTCTCTTGGTTGTTGCCCCTTGGTCCATTAGTTGAAAATAAACCTTTATGCCACTTTTTTTCTTTCATAGCTTCCCTAAGTTTCGCAGCTGAAGAATCTGCACAAAATGTAGCCGAGCAGGATTTTATCCCTTACAATTCAGCGTACCAATGTAGTATGGAGGCAGACACTGGGAAAGGGTGTTCATTGGGGAAGGCATTTTATCGACCTGCCATTATCGAGTATAATCACGGATATATTAGAAAAACATCGGCAAATCATAATCATGATAAGTGTTGCAACGAAGGTGACATTTCGCCAATATTGTACAATGTATATGTCGTTAACATGAAGATTTATGTCTTGATACAATTAGGTGTTACCCTCTCTACATTATTATAAACATTACTTCCTATTTATATATATACCTGTCTATATTTTACTATGCTAGGCAACAGACAATAAACGCGCCAAGGATCGGGTCAAGTTATGTACTTGACACGAGGATTCTCTTCAACATGTGAAAATATATTACTTGAGGTGAGAGTATGTCCTCACGCCGGCCGTACATTGTAGCTGCCTGGCAGGGGGCTGTGAGAACGTGTCAGACGCACTAGGGTTGCGCTAAAAGCAGGCGTTCTTTTCACGATTGCTACATCGTACCCTGCACATGCAGTGTTCAGCTGTACAGCTACAATCCTATATGTGCGATTTGTATCTAATAACTGCCACTGATCGAAGATTATGAACAATGGTACTCAGTTACGTCATATAACTTTTGAAATTGGAGGCGACCCATTCCACATGGGTCGATATAATACGTTCAAGTGCCTAAAAGCAAAAACGAGGGCATCTTCATTCTATAGGTACCGCAACAAGTAAGATTTACTTATTTTTTTGTTTTGTGGCATATATGTTGAGGTGGGTTCACGCAAGTATCTGCCACCGTACGAAAAATGGTAAAAACTGAAGCAATGCCCTTTTTAAACTCTCATGTCCCTATAACTCGCCTGCTTGATCGTGATACAGAAAAACTAAATGTGCCTTGAATGGCCAAAGTGTCAGCTATCCGGTGACGGATAGGTTCTACCTAATGAACACTCTACCAGACTTAAGAGATCACCTTAATTAGAGATCACCAGAGAATTAAGTGTCTTATAGTCAAAGGAGTAACTATTTGAAGAATCCAACAAGTATTACATGTATGAATAAACAAGTCATTGCATAATTAATTCTTGTTTGATTTAGAAACCAGAAAGCCAGTTGGCTATGTGACCCCTTGCCATATAATTTGCTCAAAATTCCACAATTATAACTTATGTAGAGCAAGCGAGTTAAATTTGTCCAAGAATTAAGTAAGAAGCAGAAGAGATCGGAGATGTCTATATCTTTATGGTAGCACTCACTTGTGAGCATCGACCAATTAATTCACTGGTAAGGATTTGACAGTTTGGAATTTTTATTCCGAAATGTTTCAATATCCAGAACAAACAGTCTTCCTATAGGTGACAGATAGAAACATAGATGTATGAGCATATGGATATTTCCGTTTACCAATTTTGAACTAGCGAAATCAGCTCTGCCACCAACCATCCCTTTAATAATTGTTATTAATGAATGATACTTACATGACATTGATTATACACTGTGAAATATTTTCACAACTTAACTGCCACAGTCATCTAGAAAAATCAAACAGGATGATACCAATTTTGAGACCATTTGAGATAACCTGCTGACCCCTTAAAGCTCAGAGTTTGGAAACTGATAAGGGCCACTTTAAGACACCCAACACAAGAGTATCTACTATTTGAAGCAGATTTCATTTCCTGGATAACTATATATGTATAGTTGAAGATCATTTTAGATCTATTTGATATTAGGCCTGTTCACTAAACTGAGCTGAAATTGGCCAAACGATGTTCAACAATACAAAATCATAGCATGGCAGAACACAGATTAATTGTGGAGTTAACTTGTTTACAATGATTACATCCTTTGACCCGTCTTGACCTCATGTGACCTTTGACTTCTTTCAATTTCGACAGGGTTCTTGCACTCACTAAGTTGGCTCTAAATTGTACGTATGAAGTTCCACATATATGTACTTTTTGAACTATCGTGTTTACGAAGTCTTCAGACTTTGACCTCTGTTGACCCAAAAGGAAGTTATACAAATCCTTGTCAATTAATATCATCCAACGGGCACGATAACCTGCTAACCTTGCTCAGGTATACAGTTTTCTACGTTTCATATATATATACCGGTATTAGTAACATGTTCCTTTAATATAAAACCTTACGATGTACCACCGTTGATAGTTTTGCTGTTCATCAAAGTCTTGAGGCGTTGAAATGAGACTTAGATAATCATATTTATATACCCATAAGGCCGAAAATTCAATTAGCTTTTTGACATTTTTGTTCGGATTAGTCTCTCGCTACAATGGAATCAGACGCACAGTCGTGTTGGAAGACGGGAGTCAGCGCGTGGACATTCATTCGAGGTAGTTTATTGAATATAATCAATGTGTAAAAGTAAGTTGGCCTGACGTTTCGATCCTAGCAGGAACGTCAGGCCAACATACTTTTACACATTCTTCTACACAGGCTCTCTAGTGGATAAGCAGTTTGCTAACAGTTTTATTTTATTTTGAATGTAATCAAAACACACGGGACATGAGAGAACAGCATCATACATTTGTTTGCCCATGGCCGTGCTCTTGATATATTCAGCTCTGTTAGAAATATGCCCGAATATGTAAAAGATTTAAACTGTTAAATTGCTCGATTTAACTGAATTTATTATCATAACACCAACAAGATTGATACATTTTTACCTTTTCACGAATTAAAACCCTTGAACCTTTCAATAACTGAACGGTTCTTAGTAATCCTATGTTGCCACCCCCCCCCCCCCCAAGTAGTTGTGACGTCAAATTATAGCGTCAACATGAGAAACTTCGGTCACAGTGATACGCCGACTTAAAATAGGACGTTAATTATAACGTGACGGAAGCTGATGTCTGGATACGTACTCATTACATATGTTTGCGGTTGATTGTTTCGCGAAAATGGTTCACAGGTGTTAGAAGAACGAAGTCTGGCTATAAATAAAAAAAATATATTCACTCTACAGAGTTACTCTCAATCTCAAACATTCGTCCTTACAACAAGTGTATTTATATATGTTTTGCATAAATATTCCTTCGTAAACTACACTCATTATTTATGCATGACGATGACTTTGGGAAGCTAATAAATAATCAAAACAATATATACCAATTTGTAAAAGTATTAATAATATACATCACATATTGCCGGCAATAAGATTATCAGATATGAATATGTCTATAATATATTCTACAGAAAAATCGAAAGTAGTTCGGCATGTTGTTGTGACCAATTTGCAGCGATTACACACATGTGATCGCGATCGCTGTAACTGCTGGGAACTGTCCCTGCTGTTACATCACGTATATATACGTGCCGTAATATCAAATTATCTTTGATATAGTGCTGCAGTAAATAGTCTTTTACAGCAAGACTGCTGAATAAAGTTTTTAAAGCAGCATTTTGCGTTGGGTCGCTTTTTTCCACCTTTTTAACATGTGCTTGGTTTTCTTTACATGTATCAATCATAAAACAGCAAACTAAGATACCATCCAAGTTTCACCCTGCCAAGAGCGTTAATTAGCGAGTAATTAACGATTTATGTCGATAACGAGTAAGAGTGTCCTCGACAAAGTTTTCATATCTCCAAATCCACTAGTTTGAATTCCACCAATCAGTGAATAGTATGTTTATTCATGAGCATTTTGCGTTTGGTCGCCGTTTTCTACTTTTTTGACATGTCCATCGAGTTTTTTACATACATCAAATCACAAAACAGCAAACTAAGATATTAGCCAAGTTTTTCCCTGCCAAAAATGTTAATTGGCGAGTATTCCACATACAAAATTAATCGCATTCAGTTCCCCAAACCCACTAGTTTGAATTCAACCAATCAGAGATGCAGGTTAAGTTATGAGCCGTTGCTAAAATAGATTCAAGACTTTGCGTTGGTACAACCAGGGAGTTGTTATGCAACTCCCTGGTACAACTGCCATATAGACTGTACACAAATCAAGCGTGGTGTTATATTACGTATCTGACAATGACGTTCGTAGTGTTTAAATATTCATATTATGGGCGAGGTTTATTGGGTTCCCAACGGAAAATATCTTGGAGAACAACAAAGTTGAAAGTTGCAAATTTTTCGACTTTCATGCCACCATTTGAAGTAAAATATAAATAGATAAGCTAGTTATGTATGTCGTTATGGCAAAGTGGAATCAGTGAGGTTGAAAAAAATCATAGAAAAGGACGCAAAATGCTGCTTTAAAACACATATGACTTTACGACATTGAACTAAAGTTTTGAATAGATTTAGAGTTTAGTCATTCGCCACTATTTCCTTCATCGGTTCAGTGGGTCTATCGTGACAAATGCAGGTAACTTGCTTATTTGTCTAAAAATGAACGGTACACCATTGTATAGGCATTTGTTTGGGCACAGTCAACACATATGCAGAGATCTATACAGTATATGATACTAATAACATGCCATTACTATTGAAGGCATTACAAAGAGTAATGGGGATTTGAGCTGACTTTTAACAAAGTAACCATGCATCATGATCTCTGCAACCAAATACCGGTCTGAAGATACGATAGATCAGCGTTGCGACGTGGAAAAAGTATTGCGCAATAGGTCAGGTAACAGTTCGAACCTTATGTTATATCAGGGTAGACACTAGATCCTACACTCTATAGAGTAATGAATGTACACTAATGTGTTAGGGAACACAACCCACTGTATCAGGAGTAATTATCAGCCAACACTTCACATGCATACTTTCATTTCGATCATTCAAAATTGGAAATTTATGAAGGAAGAACTATCAATTGATGATATTCGACTGTAAAAGGCTGGCTAATACAACTATTTTTTTCGCGAAAATCTGTCTCAGGCTCTCACGGCTTATTGAAAGACTGGGGGGTACGATCGACTCCCGCGACACAACAGTATTTGTACACATTAGCCTATATACATTACAAAAACACAATCGACAATGCAAAAACAGGATGATCGTTTTAAAATATGTTTTCTTTTCAGAAATATCTTTGCGTCCAAATAGAAACATTTTATGTGAAATACATATACCTCCTTGACTGACTGTGAAAATTTACCGATTGACCTGTACAGAAAGGTCACAGACAGGAACAACGCATGCGTAAATTCTACCCCCATACTAGATTATTGACTGCGACCCTGTGCTATAACAGAACTAACGAAAATAATATGCATGACGTACGCTTCACAGGTTGGTCTGTGCACAGAGTAAAACAAAATGACAAATTTTAAATACATTTGAATAAATTATGATTGGGGGCAAAATGGATGGCCATACATTATAAGTTATATTACACATATTTAAGTAAATATCTATCAATGGTTTCTAATGGTTAGAGAACTAAGGTTTATGTGATATATATTAGGCCTATGTTGAAATGCTACTCCGCATACTTCTTTTTGCATCACTACTTTACTAAAATCGGACAAATAATGTAACTTTGAGCTTTTCCCGATAAGAATTTAACTTTATTCTGCTTAGGCAACACTACATTCTGTAACAAGATAAATAAACACAAAATAATGCAAAAAACACGTTGAATTTCTAAACCTGAAGCTAAGATTGAGTCAGTAAGAGGATTGTCACAGGTGATGTGACACAGAAGCTAAAACCATATCGCTACCATCTGTCGTTATTAACTGCACATGAGTTAGTGATATTAATATATGGCTAGCATATTAGATACACATAACAATATATAGTTACCGCTTATAGCTCTGATCACACCGTACATAAAAACTGTGAGGTTTCCCATAATGAGTAGCGTTTTCAGGTGAATGGACATTATGTGGCAATATATATATATATATATATATATATATGTAAATATATATATATATATATATATGTATATATATATGTATATATAGCGACTTCAGAATGACCTAAAGTTAATAGTTTATCCACAATCGATACACTAGCGGTGCTACAGACATGGGCAAAGTCATGTCGAACCCCGGGGACATATACTGTCACCGGGTCCCCATTTGAACTCTTCATTTTTCCTGAAGTGTTCATGATAATGGGAAAACATTCTTTATGCAATACTTTTAACCTCGTCCCCCTAACATTGACCCCGGTTTTCGGGGCTGTGAACCCCCTTGGTCCTCCCTATCATAAGGCCTGGCCACAGAAGGGTAAACTCTGCCAGGCGTGTTACATCCATGGGCAAATGTAGACGCGATCAACGGTCCCATTTGTGGAGAACGTGCTTATTATGAAAGTCTTGTTATACTGAAAAACGCCGGAATATAACATTTAAGTATTTTATCTGAATAATACGAGTAACCACTTTTAATGAATTTAACTCTCCGGGACTAGAATAGTTAGGCAGAGAGTGACGTCATTCGGTGGAATAGTTTGTACTGAATATCTATGCCTCAATTGCAAGCTGATCACAACCCGCGAAGGGAAGTTAAAATCATGCAAAGGACACCTTTAAAGATGAGAATGCCACTTAACAGGATGTGTATAAGGAAGGTATAACAGTGTTACCGAATCCTACGCTCGTCATCAACCATTACTTCATGATATTCACGAGACGTGATACATCAACGTTAGATGAACACCCTCTCAGAATCGGGGATATAATGTAGGAACTTAAATTAAAGAAGATAACTTTTGGGGCACGGTTCATCAATTTCATAGCTTTAAAAGATGCATCCAAGGATTGTCGAGGAGCAGGGAAGGAGGTCTACATGCAAACAGTCATTCTATATTGATATATCATTAGGTACTAGCACGCTTCATTTATTATGAATAGCCTGTCTCGAAGAGGTTCTTTCCATTTTTTGGCGGGAAGAAGTGAAAGAAAAACAGACAGAGCTATACGCAGACGACAGACATAATATGGTAGCATCAGTGTAAGAGTGAACCTCATAAAGGTATTTTTCGAAAGGAAATCATACCTTCCAATAGTCATGCACAAACAGCTCAATTTCAATGTGATTCCAAAATGCGATAATCTCATATAGACACACTTTAAGCTACATGCATGGAGAGACATAACGTAAGCTATATAGTATAACATGTAACTGTTCATTGCAGTGTTTGTGTACAGTAAAACTACACTTTCAAGGAGGCTTGGAGGGAGTGAGTGCTTAAACAAAATGCACATTAAATGTGTAGTTTTATCAACGGACAAGACTTAGTGGGCAAGTTTCCAATTTAAGGGATCATTAACTAGAACCGTTATCCTGTTGAACAAACGTTAACTTTAGAATATATTATATTTTCTGCTACAACTTTCAGTCATGTATCAATCGATGTTCCAATGCTGCTTTTCATTTTACTGCGCGTATTCAGAAAAAAAAAATGAAAAAGAACTCATCTGACAGGACGTTCAACAATAAGTGACAATTTGCAATATGCATTTGTTACCGGAAATCTAAGAAAAGTTCTGGTGTTGGCTTGTAATGCGTGTTTGGAGACGTTGACGAAAATCGTTATTCGTGCTTTGAGATGATGATGATAAAGTATAAATTATAAGTGCACGGATGCATGCATTGTGGAATATAACCAATAGGCCTAGCCTATATATTACAAACGCTGCCAAATAATCATTATAGCGCTATCTAACATTTTCAAAACACGGACGTTCTAAAGGCAATTTCCAATCAATGTCGTGAATATATGGATTGACTGTTTTTCATCAACTATTGTCCTCATCACAAAACAAGAATGGCTCTTTTCTTAAGCTTAATTTGTCAAGGTATATGTCGATATTTCATTTCTTTTCACACATGCACACACACACACATGAATCATGATCTGGAGCAACGACCATTCGTCATATCAGCATATCGCATTTCACCAAGACAGTTATAGTTTCATGAAGTTTAAACGAACCCCGCAATATCTGCAAGACTTCTCAAATCACAGAGTAAAACATATCCCTATATCAGTATACGTAGTACATATAAGAACATTCCGAACAATATACACGATTGATTAGTTAGCACGTTTTGAATTAGCTGCTTCATTTTTATTCATCTTTAAGCTGAATATGTAGGGTGCAACAAGTTGGCAATCTGTGTTACCATTAATGACACTGAATAACATGGATTTCAACGATTATTTATATATGCAAAAGAAGGCAGGCATGTTTTTGGGGCAATTCTCTTGTGATATTAACACTCTACATTGTCCGCTCACTAGTATACACGGCAGCCATCTGCACTGACAATATGAACAGGTCCTAACTTTTATGATTTCTCTAATATAGAAACTGGATTCTTAATAATTATACTGCCCAAACTGCCAGTGTAAGTGCTTGAAGAAACGGGAAATGAAAGTATATAAAATGTATTTTAATATAGTGCTAATTGGGTGCATAATTAGGTCAGACAGGAATGGAATATTATTCAGGTATTATATATATCGATCCGTCCTAAAAAAAATCTGCTAAGAAAGTGGTCAATAGGCCTACATTTTGAACTGGGGAGGGTCACAGCGAAACGAGAGCAACATTTGAGGGGATATACAGCATGCGGGGTAATGCAAGCTGGTCCAACACATCAAGAGGCGCCAGTGCGAGCGCGAAACGTGGGGCACGTGGGCCCGTCACATGTCCCCTGGAAGCTTCGAGGTTATCATCGTTTCTCAAACTTATATCAGCTTCAAATAAGCAGAATTATGGAGGTAAATGTTTATAATTATAGTAGAAGTAAAATTGGTGTGTTCTTTTCCTGTATTTTTATTGGGGGGTGGCAAATTTCATTGTGGGGGAGGGAGAGGGACACCAACAATTTTATTGGCGGGGGGGGGGGCACTGTATGTGCTCATATTGGGAATAGAGAATGACACGTCGGAAACACTATGTTGTATGCGTATCATGCCATGTAGTGCGATTATTGTCGTATGGTACCGTATAAAATGGTTATTACCACTTCACTACTTTATACCCTCTTGTACATTCTACTGCATAAGTAAAAAATACCCGAGGGGCTAGATTTCAATTAGCGTTTATATATATATGTATAGATATATAGACAATTTTACAGTTCACGGTTAAATGCGCTCTGAAATACCTTTGTCACTCGAATTTCGAAAGAAATAATTATCTCATATAGTCTGTGACTAGTATAGTGCCTTATCACAGCTCTGAGCCTTGGAGCCATTTTCTCGGCTTCCTCTCTTCATAATTTATATCTATGTTTTACCCTCATTAATATAAAATCTCACAATCACAGAGCTTTCTGCTTGCTTGTGTCTGAAAATAAGGTGCCATGATATAAAAAAAATGCCTCTCATGCTTCAACGATTAAAGTCGACCATCAGTGAATTCCACATCACAAGACTACACATAGTTAACACGTTACGGTGTAATCCACGAGAACATATGACGAGATGGGGGGGGGGGGGGTGACGCTTTGCCTCCAAGAAGGATGCAACTTTCATGGTCGGTTAAAATTTTGATGTGATGTTACGGGTGATTGTCCTATCGGGGAGCTGCCATTTAGACCAACGAACTCCTTCAGATTCAATGAAAGGTTAAATCTCATTTAATGTATACAGTAAACGCCTATACTAAGTTACTATAACACCCTTTTCATACGTTCCTTTCATCACAGATTTAATGCAATCGTATATTAATAACCTGAAGCTGATTACATAACCGATTTATCTTTAATGAGACTTGGAAGGCAGTCACATGCGAGTTGCAATACATTTATACCTATTAAATTAATATTTATTAATTTACCTCAAGTTTATTATTATTCAGTCCCATATGCCTTTAATGTTCACATTACGTCACATTTATTATACTGTTCCACTAAATGCCTACTTACATATCTTATATGTCGTTGACGTATATGTATCTCACAAATTATGGATTAATTTTGAGATTTCCAAATTAATATGGTAGCCAAAACGATCGATGAATCTTTCGACAAACGCTGGAAGTTGTCACGACAATGGCTGAAACAAACTATCATACTTTAATGTGAATCACTACAGATCGCCAATGAAAAATGACAAGCGATACTATCAGTTATGTGACTATAACATATTACTATAGGATCTATTTTCTTAAATTCACAAATCTAGGCATGTAGTGATGTCCCGTACGTGAGCGAACACTAGTAGTATAACATCAGTCCTCAACTCATAAACAACGATTAGGGGGAGGGGGAGGGGTATGTGGAGGGGGACTTGGGAGGGGAAGTGGGGGG
>JAIPMN010014770.1:1309-11493 GCA_020650975.1 Apostichopus californicus
TTAATTGTCCGCCCCCCCCCCCCCATGTCCTATTGCAATTTCATATTACTGGAATAAAACAAATAAGCACCTACGGTAGTATCTGCCTAATAAGTTGCTCTAGTATTCTAATTTCCAAATTAAATAATGATTAATAACAATGCAATTATAATTTGTCTAAACATACCTAGATATTGAAGCAGCGAACACAATCTCTCTCTTTTTGCTTCAAACAAATAATACTAAAGAAACACTCTTCTCCTCGACCCCCTTACTCATAATCTCCTTCTTAAGTATATCATTATAACTACGCTAAGAATAATTAAAAATCCTCTTTAGATAAGCTTGGTTTTCTAAATTGGAAGGAGGCTTCGTCTTTGGCAGAGGGAGGGGACCTTAGTTTATGAATCAGGTGGCTAGAGGACTTGTGAGTCAAACTCCGGAAGAAAAGATATCTTTTCTTGGGAACAGTCCAGCCACCGCGGGAAGCGATTTTTTAAATACTTTTCTTTGCTACATTCTCCTCTCGTGAGGGTGGTATTTCCAGGTCTTCGGCAGCCTTACAGTGAAGCCAGCTTCCCCTCACCCTTAGTTTGCTTGCGAGTATGCTTATCAAAATTATGTGGGGGTTGGGGAGGGTTGGGGGGGGGGAACCTGCAGGAGCAGATCAGGCTTGTTACCCTTGACACAGCAGTGATTTGAGAGATTGAAATGATTTGCAACAGGTTGGTTGATCTTCTTTTCTTTTCTTCTTTTGATCTATCTTGAGTCATTCTCATTATTAGACTCTCCAACGTATTGTAAGTTGCAAATATTACAGTAGATAAGGTAAATGACATTTTAGAGAGACAGTCAACTTATACAAATAAAAATAGAAATAAAACAAACGTCACATCGCGTTTGATGAGCATTTTTGGGACTTACTGGTCAATGGCATCTACAGGAGTTCCAGATCCTCCAGGCCCGCACCAGCATCCATACTCAGTATACTGGACCGCCGCGTTCAATGTGTCAATACCCTGGTAACAACCTATCATCTGTCCAAACTGATACACATTTCGTCGAGAAATTGCAATGGCTTGACGTAGAGAGCATTTCAAAGTAGAAAAAACATTGTGAACAAAAAATAAGCTATATGTTTGTTTGTTTTTTCGTTTGTGGACACTTACTGAGAGGAATTGTCCGTTTATAGCGGAATTGACCGTTAATAACGGTCATCATTGTAGAAGGTGTGGTACAGCAAGTATTTATACTCAAGAAAATGAAAGGACATCAAAGATGAAATGATGTAAGTAGTGAATTAAAACAGCAGGATTTGTATAAGTAATGAGTTCTTAATGAAACAGGCATGTAGGTCCAACCTCAATGTTTTCTATCAATTTTAAACTACAGATAAAAGCATCTTAAATAAACGGAACAACACGCACAATTCAAACCCTGATTAAACTACTTATGGTCCCCGTGAAATGTATGCATGGAAAGCTCGCCCTTATCCGTTGCAGCCAGCACTGAGCTAGAATCAAAAACACTGACAGTCGGTCGAATAAGGAATGGCGCGCTATGATACATTGTCTTATTCATGTAGGGAGTCTCGCTAAAGGCCAATATTAGATCAAATGTTTAACAACCATCCATAGATTCGGATGAAAATGGGATGGTTTGCAGAAATGTCGCGCGCAACTACGAGGGGTTGGTTAATCTCAGTAAACCTATTATGGTTGTTTTTAATCCTCGCAGAACGAGCCAGACAGTTTGGTGGATAGAATATTGTAAAGTGTGGATTATTACTACTTGTCATTCACCTTAATCAATTATAATGTGAATACTGATCAAGTCAAACCTTTGTTTTGGGCTTTGACATTAAGGTTAACGTTTGAAATAGCTGCACACCGAGTGAGGCAGGCTTTCGTACGTTGAGAAGATTCTTGTTGCTTGCCATTAGTGATGGAATATCATATATGGTATCTTATTTGAAATGGCATATATGTTGATAGCTCTGTTTCCTTTGTATATTTTAATTTAGAACTTAAACACGTTTTAATTTATTACGCTATACAAGGTCACGTGGAATAACGGTTGTGAAACGTTATCTATATGCTATAATTAACAGAGATTTGTGTTCGAAAATGAAAAGAATCAAACTTGAAATCATGAATTGTAAACTCAAAAAATCCTTACCATCTTCTTCCTTTTTATCAAGACTTGCTCCTGAGCAAGGGTTGATAAACATAAACAGCGCACCAATCGTTACAAGGAAAGCTTGATCCATTTTGATAGGAGAAAGGTTGATGTTTCGAGAAGTCTCTCACTTCGATGAATTTCAATAAATAAATCTTCCGTTCAAGTTATAGGCATTTATACTGATCTTATTCTACTGGTACTTTAATGAATTTCTACTTTTTCAAAACAAACCAGCATTTTAACATCGACCGAGAAAAAGTTATGAGTTCTTCAATTTCCGTTTTGAAGTACATTTGGAAGAGTGAAACGATACACGTAGTGTCAAGTATCTTTTATTCTGGAAGTACGTCGTCTTTTAAAGCTTCAAGTACTTTCAATCAACTCGAAAAGAAGAACAATGGTCAATGACCAACAGTGAAACCTTAAATTGTGTTGCGCGTGTTAATGGTGCTGCCTTATTTAAGTTTCACACGAGTACTCAACTCAGTTTTTTTTTTTGGTCCAAAGTACATTTTGGAATAGAAAATTTCAGACGTGAGCTTCCCATTTCTTTCAGGAGCTGCTCCCTGCTTAATCTAAGAACAATAAATAGTTATATTCTATCGTAGAACACGTACTACTCGTACTACGTGTGAACAATTATATTATATAATAGTCCATTGTATGTATATATTTGTACTGACCCAAGCCACTCACCGTGTTTACTGTCTGCTTTCTTGTGGACACGCCCATCTGAACTTTGCTATGGTCCATGCTAATTTGGTATGGTCCATGCAAAATAGGTTGACCTTACAGCCACCTACATACAGTCACCTAGTACATACGTTGATGTCATGTGATTGCAATCTTTCTCTATATACCTACTGCCAGACAGATGAGACCACTTTGCTTTATTGCCCTGTGTTGTAACTTTAAAGGCAAGCATGCATCTTGTGCTGTTACTATAGCCTAGTTTAGTAGCCGTTTGTCAAGCGATGGTGCACCATTAGTAGACCTATTTATACTCCGCCCTCTTATATTGCTCTGTGTACATTTAGGGCCTTGCAACATCTTTAAGGTGTCTGGCCTACTAACAGCTTAGTCTGGGCTATGCGTTGTGTATTACTGTAGTTGACATTCCGTACATTGGCAATATTGGGAGATAATTGAGTGCAGGCGGATGACTTGAGTACCAGAGGATTACTAAATTTATTTGCTGAGGGTAAGTCCTTCCTGATTGTCTGTGTATCAAATGTCTCGATCAAGATAATACCAAATTATAACCAAAGACAAATTGTAACTACCAGCAAAAAGTGACCACTTACATAGACTTGAAGCCTTGAGGATGCTCGTATCGGGCTAAAAGACTATATCGCACGAAACAACGTCACTTCCGGGGTCTACTTGAGAAGTAATTAACAAAGCCTTCATGTCACCTGATTACAGTTTAACTTTCGATCATTCTGACACACAACGTAGTTACTCAAGGGAAGGGGAGGGGGAAGAGGAAGGGGAAGAGGATGAGGGGAAGGGGAGGAGGAAGGGGAGGAGAAGGGGAGGGGGAAGAGGAGGGGAGGGGGAGGGGAGGGGGAGGGGGAAGGGTCACAGGTTTGGATCCGAATTAAACTTGGGGAAAATATGTCATATCTCAATTCTTACATAATAAGCTTCTGGAGATTTTTTCGTAGCGGTAAATGCTTTTGAAATGAATGTTGCGATCATGTGTTCCATATCAAAGATGTAACATTCGCTGCTATATTACATAGGAATCGACATATGCCATATGCCCGGTCATTTGTATCAGATCATTGAGAATCAACATATACCAATTTAAGATCGGTATATATCAGTTTTTATCGGTATATGTAAATTTAAATAGACATATACAGCATATGTCTAAAACTTGCTTCTTACGAAGCCAAACATATATGGTTTTTATTTAACAATCAACAAAATGAGGACCAGATCTCTTTTTTTTTAAATATATTATTTGCTTAGTTTATAGCAAATCAGTTATATCATGTGCTGCTATAACAAGGATTTCCAAATACCCCGAAAGTGCAGAAAGAGTAAAAATATCGTAAGAAAAAAAAAGATTACTATAAAGATAATGTTTTAATTGTAGAAAGAATTTCCCGTGAAAAATCGCAAAATGTATAACAAAGAACCCCCTTCAGCCAGTTTGTACATAACTAATGTGTAACCGTGTGTATATACAGAGTTTGATGTAGCCAGGACTCTTTCAGCAGGCGGGCAACACCTTTCACAGGCTATTTAACTATGAAATATTTGTAGAATGTTGTTAAATTGTATATCATAAATGTTATCAAAGATGCATGTTCTCATATTTACTACAAACAGCCCAAGACTTCCATCGACTGTGTAGCTTGAAGGATTTATCATCAGACTTTACCCTACACTATCAAATTTGTAAGACATACTTTATGTGATAAATATACATATATAATAATAAGATTTGTAAAAGATTACATTATTTAACACCATTAACAAGAACGATAAAATCCATATTGTCCGTCTGGTGGGTGTGATAATTGGTTTCAAAAGTTTAAAGAAAGAATCACTCAAATATTAATTATCTCAAAGTTAATTTCGAGAAGTTGTGCAGGTTTGTTTATATTACATGATGTGCGTAATTTAGTTCTCGTGCTTATAATTAATGAAATGAGATACAAATCACCACATAGTGTAACGTCCATTGGATAGGCACACCGGATATTACACGGATCATTGGATAGGAACACCGGGTAGTACACCGATCATTGGATAGGCACACCGGATATTACACCGGTCATTGGATAGGCACACCGGATAGTACATCGATCATTGGATAGGCACACCGAACATTACACCGATCCTTGGGTAGGCACACCGGATAAAACACCGGTCATTGGATAGGCACACCGGATAGTACGCCGGTCATTGGATAGGAATGCCGGATATATAGTACACTATCCATTGGATATAAATACCGGATAACACACCGTCCATTGGATATAAAATACCACTTACCAAGCCAATATATCAAAACTAAATATGAAATCTCCATGTGGGAGGCCTACCGCTTTCCAACGCACCATTGTTAAACACAGATGAGTTTCACCATAATCATCCCATTATCCCAAGAAAATATCATCGTGATTCAGGTCTGTATTGGTTCTTCTATTCTCCAAATGGCTTTGATCATCGGTAATTCCAGCCTTCCTAAATAGTTATAGAAACCAAATTGGTTGAGTCTACTTTTAACCAAGCCTGTCGTTTGTGTGTAAGTGCGGTATAGACTATTTGCACACTGAGAATCAAGAAGCCCACAGTGTACAATTGGCCGATACAATAAATGTATATAACCACTGAGAGTTTCAAGAAACTCAGTGAGGGTTCCAAGAAACTCAGTGAGGGTTCCAAGAAACTTAGTGAGGGTTCCAAGAGCTGATAAAAACATTTCATGTTCATTCGCCACCAGTAGTTGATCCTTTGCGATAGTTTGCATACGTGACGTCTTCTTCTCCAACTTCTTGACCTTTCGTTGACCCTTTTCGATAATTTGCATACGTGACCTCATTTGCCTCCTCGTGGCCATTCTGTAGTTCGATATACCTCTCAACAATCCTAAAGACCAGGTTATACTGAGCCTGCAGATACAACAAAGATTAACATGTCAGATACATACTTTTTAACATAAGTCACACAGGAAAGAACCTGGGCACGAAAACCAAACTACCGAACGACTGATCCGCTCTCAAGCCCAGTCCCCTTGCATCGAGACTGTGACTGTGTGATTATCGTCAAGTTTGTATCACCATTCCCCTCGAAAGGGAACAGATACTACATATGATCTTAGCCAAAAGGCTGAAAACCGATCATGTCAGATACAGAGATTACATGGTAACTGCTATTCGCGCTGAGCCTGCAGATACAGCAAAGATTAACATGTCAGATACATTGATTCAACAGTAACTTCGATTCTCGGCCATAAGTATAATGTTTCAGATCCTTTAACAACAACACTTATATCGATTTTTCTTTCATCTCTGATATATTCCATAATTTGAACAGTAATATTATTTCACTTAAATAAAATATATGCAAATTGATGAGATTATTGTACTATTATAAATGAACACAATTGCAAGGGCACTTTGTTACGACTTGAGGGAGGGATGAGGGCAGGGGTAGAGGGAGGGCAGGGGTAGAGGGAGGGCAGGGGTAGAGGGAGGGCAGGGGTAGAGGGAGGGCAGGGTTAGAGGGAGGGCAGGATTAGAGTTTGTAACTGAATCTTACTAAGTTGCATCTCTCCATCCACAAATAATAATGTGAAAATTTAACTAAATCAAGAGGCAGAGGAGTAGTACCAAATTAAACAATTAAGAAACTTGAGAATGGACTGGGAGCCGGAGTGAGGAGGGGGCGGGGAAAAATTAAAACAATGGCCTAAATTGGGAGCCGGGGTAAGTAGGGGGGGGGGGGTTTGTTACCTCTGTTTCAACCATTTTTGGTTGAATTTTCCTAACTCTCTTGACTGCCTGGTATACATCAGTACCATTTTCTAGTTCAATCTGGTCGATACAGATCTTACTGGAGAGAAACACCCCCGACATTGTGGCCCCGTCACTGGAATAAAATAAAAATGATAGTCATTAGAACAGTGTTTCAAGATGACACCTATAATATACGATCAAGACATAGTGGCCCTTCATTTGAAAGGAATAAAGGGATAGTCATTAGAACAGTGTTTCAGGATTACACCTATGCGATACGATCACTTCTATTTAGTAGAGGGTTTCAACATGTTAATTCACCTTCTGGTCCTTTCAGTGATATCTATAAATATTAAGGTAGTCTTATATCGGATTCTAAGACCGTCGTCTATACATGTAGGCTATGCCATTAGAACAGTGTTCCAGGATTACACCTATGCGATACGATCACTTCTATTTAGTAGAGGGTTTCAACATGTTAATTCACCTTCTGGTCCTTTCAATGATATCTAAGGTAGGCATATAACGAATACTAATACTGTGTTCTATTCATGTGTATTTCATGATTTAATGCGTAACAAGTGCACGTACAGGCACTGCACGAGTGTGACTCCCTCTGTCTGGTTCTGTGGGATGCCTGCGCCAGTCATCTTGAGTAGCTCACAGACGGGGTCAAGAAGGGTCAAGCTACCCTGCAGACTCGGTAGCTCCTTCAAGTGATAGAGGAACATGCACTGGAATTCCTTTAGGTACAAACACAGAAGATGAGGTACAGTTAGATAAAAGACACAAGAGTATCATTGAATTTAATATAAAAGTATGAATATGACTAAGAACTTCAGACAACCATATCTACACAAAAGGCTCTGGTCTCATATTATATACACCACAATATCTTCCCTTACCAGGCTCTTTAAGTCTGTAACTATATAATTAAATCGTGATCTCCTTCTTGTCACCAACCCCCCCCCCCCCCCTTACACACTCATGTTTATAACATCAATGTTTAGCTGAAGCAATTAGAGCTACTCACATCCTGGTCTTCTTCGTGGTGAATGGTGAAATTTCTCTTCGTGAAGTGGTCTTCTTTCTCTTCCAACTCGAGATGGATGACAATGGCCCCGTATGTCAAATCTTCATCTCTGCTAGGCCAGTAAGGTGTCTCATCCAAGTTCTGAACAATGAATGCAACATCCCATGAGTATACATAATGACTAGACACACATACTATCACATGTTTGAATATACGAGCAAGATCAACTACCGTATACGTTACGATATCCAAACCGAAGACAGTAGTCACGTGGTCACGTTCAACATGTTAAAGCAATGAATGGAGCACACCGTGACCAGAAATGAGTATTATCTGGCAATGGTTCAATAACGAAATGTTTCCCTTCTTTACCCCTTCTGTACCCCTTCCTGTGGCCCTTGTTGTGCCCTATCTTGTACACCTTTCTGTGAGCCTTCTGATACACCTATATGTGCCAATTCACTAGGCCTAACCCTAAATATTCCTTTATTTACCCTCTGTAGATGTACTTATTCTTGTAATCTTTCCTGTACTCCTCCATGTACGCCCTTCATCATTCTCACACCCCTCACACCCCTCAAGGTACCCTGTCTATGTATTTCATTCATGTTAACTTATACCCATGATCTTGTACCCTTTTCTATGATCCTTCCCGTACCCCTCATACACTATAGAGTGCCACTTCATATCAATTGCAGTATTGTTAGCTAAGATTTACCGTTTCTCCATTGTCTAATAAGACAATAGTTGTGATGTCATATTCATACACCATTTCCCAAAAGTCTTGTTTCGTGTGCGCTAATGGAATTTGCGTTGCAATAAACTCATTTGGCTTCACAAATCCCTGGAGAAATAAAGAAAATATAAAGTTAACTTAAGGAACATTGCATGAAATGTATTAAATTGATGAATATTCATAGTTCATATTATAAGGGAATTAATATAATGTTATTGATAACAACAAGGTTGGATACTCACATCGACGAATGATGCGTTAATGTAATTACTCTCTGTATCTTCCTTCTGAAGAATGACTCTCCATCCATCCTCTGTAAGAGAAATACAAACCGAACAGGATTGTTATCAAAGGACAGAAACATTACGTGTCGGGATGACCCCCTTCACTGATCGATGTGTCTCCACAACCATCAGTATGATTTCACCAAATGCGAAATAAGACACAGACGCACAACACCCCATAAACGACCCCTCTCATCCTCATCCTCATCCCACCCCCCCCCCCCCTCTCTCTCTACCCTATTTGAGTAATAGGTACTAATTTAAAGATGAAGCTGGTCAGTGTGTATCGAGTTAATATTTGTTGCATTATAATATGTTTATCATAATAAAGGTGTCGGACAAGTTATAAGGTGGCGTAAATATTATAACGTGGCCGACCCTAAGTCAGATGGGTAGCGACGGGAGTGGAGGGAGTGGAGGGGTCAGGTTGGGCTGAAATCAAGAATGTCAGACATCGATGAGACAGATAACCAATCGATGTATTATGAAGCAAGACGGCTGCCTTATTGATAACACTGAAGGGGTAGGCAATTTAACACGTATCTTAAAGAGATAACATGGATAAAGCACACTCTATGTTAACATCTTGTCCCCCAATATATCATAGATTGAACACTCTATGTTAACATCTTGTCCCCCAATGGTGGTATCATTGATTGAACACTCTATATGTTAACATCTTGTCCCCCAATATATCATTGATTGAACACTCTATGTTAACATCTTGTCCCCCAATTGTGGTATCATTGATTGAACACTCTATGTTAACATCTTGTCCTCCAATATATCATTGATTGAACACTCTGTTAACATCTTGTCCCCCAATGGTGGTATCATTGATTGAACACTCTATATGTTAACATCTTGTCCTCCAATATATCATTGATTGAACACTCTAAGTTAACATCTTGTCCCCCAATGGTGGTATAATTGATTGAACACTCTATGTTAACATCTTGTCCCCCAATTGTGGTATCATTGATTGAACACTCTATGTTAACATCTTGTCCTCCAATATATCATTGATTGAACACTCTGTTAACATCTTGTCCCCCAATGGTGGTATCATTGATTGTATACTCTATGTTAACATCTTGTCCCCCAATACATCATTGATTGAATACTCTATGTTAAAATCTTGTCCCCCAATGAGGTATCATTGATTGAACACTCTATGTTAACATCTTAATGGTGGTATCATTGATTGAACATTATATGTTAACATCTTGTCCCCCAATGGTGGTATCATTGATTGAACATTATATGTTAACATCTTGTCCCCCAATGGTGGTATCATTGATTGAACACTCTATGTTAACATCTTGTCCCCCAATGGTGGTATCATTGATTGAACATTATATGTTAATATCTTGTCCCCCAATGGTGATATCATTGATTGAACATTATATGTTAACATCTTGTCCCCCAATGGTGGTATCATTGATTGAACATTATATGTTAACATCTTGTCCCCCAATGGTGGTATCATTGATTGA
>JAIPMN010014772.1:0-11121 GCA_020650975.1 Apostichopus californicus
GGTGTGGGGGAATTCTGCCACTCCAAAGCCTTAAACAGATATTTCTCACTACTAACGGAGCAATAAAATGTAAAATGGAACATACAATCGTGATTCAAACAAGCTTAACCAAGAACATTTGAAAATATTTTAAGACAATCCAAACTAGTCGCAAACAACAAGACAAAAGTGAAAAACCGATTTGTGCTAGTAATATTCACTCTTACTTTATGTTATCATCTTGTGCACCCATAAAACATCAAAGCCAGAGATTTGAAAGGAGGACACTATAGCCTTAAAGTGGTTGATAAATCATGCTTGCTACCCTCATCTGTTCCCTAGATGTTATTATTATTAGTACTAGTAATATAAACAAGATGTCACCACCGCACAAACACAAAGCCACTGTGTCAGTCAATAAATCTTACCGATTTAAAGAAAAAATCGTCATTGATGTAAAAGCCATTGCTCTAGATTTGCACCCAGAAATGAAGCAAAAAAAGAGGGAAAAAAAGCAGAAAACCAAGCAAAAAATGAGGGAAAAAGTAGAGTTGGTAAATGAAGAAAACTGAGCCAAATATTTCATAAATAATTAAGAAAAGCTGAGCATTATCATTGTGAGAGCGTGGTGGCCAATTGGCTAAGGCATAAGACTCGTGATCCAAGGATTGCTGGTTCGATTCTTGCCTAGTTCATTACGTTGTGTCCTTGGGCAAGATGCTTTATCTCACTTGCCTCTCTCTCTACCCAGGGGTTAAATGGGTACCTGTGAGGTAACTTGTCATTGGGCGTAGTATATAACTGCTGCCGACTGGAGGGATTGTCTCTGGGACAGGTTATCATTGACCAGGGGTAATATAACGTCTGTAAAGCGCTTTGAGACCTATCGCTGGTATAAAGCGCTATATAAATCGAACATCATTATTATTATTATATTATTATTATTATCACACGGCAGACTACATCATTGTCAAACAGACATGTACTTTTGTCTACATATTTTTCCCCCTCTTTTTTGCACATTTTTCACCAAATTTTAATTTTATAGCAAATGAAACTTTCATAACATCAATCCACTCTCCTTAATAGTGAATTTCTGCCTGAGTATTAAGCTACTGCTCGCAGATAGAGCTCATAATCCTGTAAGTCCTAACTTTGCCACTTCCATGAAACATCATTCAGTTCTTAAATTTCACTCATTTCAATTAATAATTCAATCGATTAGATGCAATCTTTTTTGATCTGGTGTACTGTACCTCCAAAAATTAAAGTAAAATTTATTGTCTTGTATTCATCACAATGTAGTAAGGAAAAGTACCCATGACCTGATTGCTTCCAACTATAAACTATTGTTATTTATTTTCATAACTACATAAAGCAATATTTGGGCAACATGTAGCAAAATCAGGGCAAAGCCACTCCCCCCCCCCACACACACAACCCCCAACGAAAAAATATGTGCAAGTATCTATGATTTTATCACAAATTCTTGTGGTCCTGGTTTTCATTGCAGTTACTATGATATGTAAAACGTTTGGAAAACAAATTTTACTTTAACTGACGCTGCAGTATGTTTTTAATTTCTAAGATACTGCAATGGAAGGTTACTGACCAATCAGCTGGTAGTCTCAAATACCGAAGTCTATGGCAAACAGAGACAGTCCTGCCTGGATATTATCTTGCTGACAATATATATTAAAATGGTCACACATTTTGAGGGAAGTTGACTCTAAGTTGTAAACTAAGACCATAATTTCACGACCATACTGACTTATTATTATAAATATTATTACTTACCGGTAAAACATCGGGAATTTCGTCAGAATTCCTGTTGACACAAAAATTAACACAGTTTATTAATTAACAGTTTATAATTAACACAACCAGTGGGTATATGAAATAATGAGGAATAATAACATTTCTCATTGGCTAACCAGCAGATACAATGAAGCAATGGTATGGAATTATATATTCATTTACATCAAAGGGATTGTCTGATAATGAGTTAAAATAATATTATCAAAAAATTAAATGAACATAATGATAGAGATGAACATTATTGTCTCACAGACAAGACTATGTGGCTGTCAATGCAATCTTTCTCCCTGTTTTCCCAGTGTGTGGGCATAATATATCATTTTAAGACTGTTTTGAATACATTCATGAAATGCAATGTATGTAAAACTGTACCTTCTGTTCAGAATATATTCTTCCACTGAAGACTATGTGGCTGTCAATGCCATCTTTAGTTCTGTTTTTCCAGTGTGTTGGATAATATATCATTTTAAGACTGTTCTCAATACATTCATGAAATGCCATCTATGTCAAACTGTACCTTCTGTTCAGAATATATTCTTCCACTGAAGACTAATGTGGCTGTCAAAGTCATCTTTCTTTCTGTTTTCCACTGTGCGGGCATAATATATCATTTTAAGACTGTTCTGTATACATTCATTTAAGCCATCTATGTAAAACTGTATCTTCTGTTCAGAATATATTCTTCCACTGAAGACTAATGTGGCTGTCAAAGTCATCTTTCTTTCTGTTTTCCACTGTGCGGGCATAATATATCATTTTAAGACTGTTCTGTATACATTCATTTAAGCCATCTATGTAAAACTGTACCTTCTGTTCAGAATATATTCTTCCACTGAAGACTTACTGTATGTGGCTGTCAAAGTCATCTTTCTTTCTGTTTTCCACTGTGCGGGCATAATATATCATTTTAAGACTGTTCTAAATACATTCATGAAATTCCATGTATGTAAAACTGTACCTTCTGTTCAGAATATATTCTTCCACTGAAGACTTACTGTATGTGGCTGTATATGCCATCTTTCTTCCTGTTTTCTCAGTGTGTGGACATAATATATCATTTTAAGACTGTTCTAAATACATTCATGAAATTCCATGTATGTAAAACTGTACCTTCTGTTCAGAATATATTCTTCAACGGGATCAACTTTTCGTCCAGATTCAGGAATGGTGCACAACCAATAAAGGGCCAGCCAAATGACTCCACAGAAACCAACACCTAATACAACCAAAGCTGAAGGTAAAAGAGGTCAAATTTGTAAGCGTTAATTTTGTTTTGCCAACCACGACTTCTGCATCCCGGTTTTGCAACTTTTATTTTGGAGTAATAAACCTGAAATTAACAACGTATGGTGAGACGCTAAGTCATATAGGAGACATTTTTTTTTTTTTTGCCAGACAATCTCATAACTTATTCTTTCTTGGATGCTAGCATAACCAATTGAATACAAAGCTACACTATAGTGTTTTTCCATCTATCAGTCATTACTTTGCATCTAGGTAAGTAGCAAAGGACTAAATGTTAATCCCTGATCATGTCAAATGTTTCATTTCCAGCTGACCAAATATGTTAATCGTATCAATTTTATGAATACTGGTATGGTGATATTAACACCTACACCACAGATATGACAAAGCTACAACACCCCACCGAAAACTGTACACAAGTGGTTCCTTTTGTCCCTAATCATGATAAATCATCAAGAGCAAAAATAAACCATTTCAGATACAAACGAGACTGGTCGAGTTCAACTGTTAGGGCCGGTTTATGATAGTATAAAGTTTGCTTAAAAGCTGTGGTGGCTGGGTTCACATTCATGTCTATGGGGGGGGGGGGGGGTGAAGGGGAGGGAGGTGGGGGGAAGGTCTATGATGGATGGTCTTAAATCTACATACCCATTACAAGGACCGTCCAGAGTAGAGTGAAGGAAGTTCCAGAAGCTGTGAAATTAACAAGATCATACAAATTAACAAGATCATATAGCAATAGCATGTTTATCAAGTAATTCTTATTGAAGGGGTATTCCATATTGGCTGACAATGTTACACTAGAATGGAATGCGACAAAATATTCAACACAGTTTGTGGACAAATACTAACTTACTAACTCAAGATACGGTTGATTGAATGGAACTTATTTTGACTATATAAAACCCTTAAATCTCCCCTGAAGTGGATCATATTATGTAGTCTGTGATGTCATAATCAGCAAATGTCTTCAAACAGCTTAAATTTACTTTCCTATTATAATCTTCTTGGTGGTTTATGCTTAAAAAACCGACTTATCCTTGAAAACTGACTAATCCTTGAAACCTAACTAAATCCTTGACACCTGATAAATTTTGAAATGTTGGCTTAGTTATCAAATTTCTCTGTACCTAGGATTTTCGTCAAAAATGCAACTCTTTGGCAGAAACTATATTTTCCTCTGTGATTAAATGAGTTAAATGTTATACAAGAACAAGTAAACATTTTCCAGCAGAACTGTCATGATGGCATTATATGCACTCTATTGTTGCCAGATGCATTAAAGGGTGTGAAGACTCGCGCAAAAAAAAACACGTCTCATGCCGGTTATCTGACCTAGTTTCGAATGAGGTGTAACAGAAGTGTTAGACACCACCATCGATCCCAGAAAATATGCACACAGCTTGCCAACTTCGGTATTTAGACACTTGTGTACAGTCAGTACATACAGCTGCGGTCAATACCCACAGCACAGTATACAAACGATACAGCGATGGATAATCTCAGGTCCAGCTAAAGATAACAAGGTATCACGTTTCATTACTGTCTGCATTTTGTAGCGACAAGCAGAAAACTTCACTTTCAAGCAACGGAAAGTTAACTTTTTCAGAGCGCGGCATGAGGTTTGGGGCGAGTCTTCAATGCCTTTAAACAATTGCCACCAAATTCTTTAAATTCCTATCTCTTTGCCATACAAAATGCTATGAAGACGTAGTGTCGACCTAAGGATGAGGAAAATTTCCAGTAACTATATCAGACAATAAACTTCAGCCACCGGAATATCCCTTTATCTTTTCCTTTTCTTTAGAAAGAAGTTCATGCAAATAACACAAGCTTAATTATTACGTGTAAACACACTATGGAAATTAATTACTTTAATTTATTAGCATGATCCATGCCATGCTAATAATAACAACTTAACTACTACAAGTACAACTGAACAAAATGATCACAAGTAATTCAAAAAAACAAAGATATCAGATGGACTGAATAATAAAGTTGAGCATAGAAGGCTCTTAAACATATATGATTGTTATACAACTAGTTGGGTCTACCACTGCTCAGCTGTGCATGAAAAATAACAAAAAGATTCCACAATTTGTCACAGGTAATGATCACTTGGCAACAGCCATTGAAAAACCTGCTCATTAATCTATACATACAACATGGACTCAATCTGGCAACATTGTGGCTGCATAGCAACAGACCTGAGAAAAAGATGAAAGGTTACTTACTTGAATTACATTCCGGGCTTACGTCAAAGTTGCCAGTTTTTTCACACTGAAAGTTATCTGCATTAGGTTGAAGCCCCGATGTGCACGTTAGACTCACGCTGTCACCAGCTTGAACAAAGCCATCTGGAATATAGTCTAAGACCTCAGGCGAACTGGCATTTACGACAGCTTGCACAGGAAGCCGATCCAGAAAACATTTATTTACAACTGCAATGGAGAAGAACAAAGAAAAGATAAGCAGTATTGTCACACATTATTTTATACAAAGTAACAAAAAGGCATTCAATTAATGGCACAGACGAGAATTAATGCAATTCAAAACTTTTAAAATATTTGATCGTACCGTATATGATAGAAATATATAATATTCAATCAAATATTAATTTTAGTCACTAAAAAGTCATTTTTCACACGTTTATTTGTCCAATCCAATAACTATCCCCACAATAAATACCAACATTCTTGCAAAATTACTTCATCAGATGTTTAGTTAATATCTACACTAGTTCATACCTACACTAGGTAGATATCTGTTTAATTAGTGCACAACAGTTACTACAGCAATGTGGTAAGGGTTAAATGGTAAAACTTTGTAGGGTGTTAAGTTCTAAGAATTAAATCTAAATAAACTGTGACAGTCACAGCAATTTGAAATCAAGAATATATGGCAAAACTTAAGTTACATAGTAGACTCAAATCATGACATGAAACTGCCAGGACAGGACATATTCCCCTTACTATGCTCTGCTTCTGGCAGTATATCATAACTCAGACAATTTAAGAGGCCAGGTCACATCATATACAACACTCATATCACTCTGCACCAGCGGATAAGAAAGAAATACATCACCAAGCCTGTACTGATAATAGTGTGGGCAGATGAACTACGACAGCAGGTGAGGGGGCGGAGGGAGGGGCGAAGGCAGAGGTCAGAAGGTTGGGCAGATGTTTGTTCCCCTCGGTTCTTAAAGCATTTTTGTCCTTTTAGAATGTGTGTGCCTTGCCTTCTGAGTGATTCGAAATAGTCTATTCAAGGACTAGCACAACTTAAAAGGACATAAACATGTCCATTGTTGAAACATCTTGCAATTTTATGAAGGAGTGAACAATACATCAGATCTGAAGGAAGTTTGGACCACCTACTACCTGTATACTGCTACGATATCAAGATGTGTAAAAGTAAGTTAGCCTGACGTTTCGATCCTAGCAGGATCTTCTTCAAAGGCTAAATGACAAGTAACAGTAACAGAAGTGACAAAAACACTCACAGAATACAGACAGGTTAATGAGATAGATGTAAGGGGATTAGTAGACAAGGGATGGATAGAAGAAAAAAAAGATGAAAGATGTAATATGTCAGCATACCTTGAAGTCGCAAACGGAGTGAAAAGGCTCGGGATGAATTGGTTGAACCATCCGAGGACAATTCATTTGGCAGCGTGTTTCCTACTGGAAGTTGCCAGACCAGATATTCCCTTAAATCCGGATCATTCGGCCCCAAACCATAAATGATTGAGTTGTTTATTGTGTATGATATACCAAGAATACTGCCCTCCAAGAAAGTTAATTCTTTCTGTAAGATAATATTCCTCTGTACTCCAGGTAAGGCAAAGTCACTAGCTCCGACTGACACAGAGCTTTCATCGAGTAGCTCAAAGGCGTTACCGCGAGGCACCCAAGAGCTCAGTACAAATATTCTGTTCGGTTCACTATAAACCGTCACGGAAGTCACGCTACCCCTGCAGGAGAATGGTTCACCAATGTTTAACAAGATGAGACCGACTGGGTCAGTCATGGTACGATTGTCCAAGAGGCTGTCCGTAGAACCAATGAATTCGGGACAGATTTCTGCAGGATTAAAAATTGATTAAAGACGTGATGAAGCAACATGTATTTATAGTTTATTCAGACTGCTTCATAGCTTATAATGAAAATAACAAAAAGTTGAGAAACTAGGACTTAGGCAGAATGATTTACCATGTAAATGTTTACATGTTTACAGCTCTTTATACTACTGTATGTGTTGCAAATATCAAAAATGTTATTTAAAGCAGCTTTCTGCATTTTTTTGCTGTTTTCCCACCCTTTTGACATGTCCATCAAGTTTTTACAAGTATTCATCAAAAAACAGCAAACTAAGATATTAGCCAAGATATTTTCCTGCCAGGAGCATTAATTGGCGAGTAATTAAGAACTTCTGCAGATAATGAGTAGCCTGTCTTTCGACAAATTCGTCATTAAAATTATTCGCATGCAGTTCCCCAAATCCACTAGTTTAAATTCAACCAATCAGTGAATAGATGGCATGTTTATTTTATGAGCTGTTGCTTAAAATAGACTCATTCACAGCAATCCGAAAAAGTTGCGTCGGTATCACAGCCATACACAATGTACACAAATAAAGCATGGTGTTGTAGTACATATTAGTGTAATGGGTTGCTTACAACCCCGGCAAAGTGAACATTATTTACCTCATTACTCAATGACATTCATAGAATTTAATTATTCATATTATGGGCTGGGTTTATTGCTATCCTAACGGTAAAACATTTTTGAGAAAAACAACGTTCAAAGTTGTAAATTTTTCGACTTTTATTCCACCATTGAAATTAGATTTGAATAGATAAGCTAGTTATGAATCATGTTGTTATGGCATCCTGGGATCAATAAGGTTAAGAAAATCATAGAAAAGGATGCCCAAACGCTGCTTTAAATTGCATTTAAATTGTTGTAAGCTTTCAATATTTTTAGCAGCGTGGTTCATGCATACTGTAATTTGGGTAAATTTTGCATAAATAGTTCCTAAATGCTTCCTTACTTAATTTTTTCCACAAGAGGGTTGCTACAAATAGCTCCCTTCTTTAAGCAACAACATCTGACACTGGAAGGGTGCCACCATAAGTCCCTTCTATAGAAGCAACAACACCTACCCCTTGAAGGGTGCCAAGATGGAGCTGAAAATTGGGATCACGAAGCCAAATAGTTTGGTGTGCCGAAATATTCTCAGTTGTTTGATATTGATTCAGTCTTTCTGGTTGGGGGAGGGGGTTTGGAGAGGGCTTGGAGGGTGATTGGAGGGGGTGGCTTTTTGCAGCTGTTAAATATAAGTTGTTGAAAGTGACACAGACAATACAACCCTACGGTAACTGCAAGTTTAAACAAGAGAATCTGTAGAATGGGAGGAACTTACTACTACAGTTAATTTGTCGATCAAAGTTTCCATCCCTTCCACAGATAGCAGACCTTGAAGATGAATTGGTCAGGTGGTAGTATTGGTCGCATACCACCTCCACAGAATCTCCCTCGAGGATATTAGGAAACTCGGATATCAGTCTGGCATGGCGAACATCGTCACATCTTGCCCGCTCTGTAAGCAATGAAAAGTATTTTTAGTTTCGACTCTTGTTGCAGTCCGGAAAAAGAAAATGGAATATTAAGATGTTTACTAAGAAGTTGTGATTGTTAGTGTTCTCTTGTCATTTTGAACTGTGTATGAGTTGTGAAAGACTAGTTTTTGTACTTGTCATTGGAGTGTGTGCATTTACGCATGAAAACTGTGCTTTTTAGGTCAAAAATGACAATTTTGCTGTTTTACAAATGATTTGCACTCAGAGATACAGACAGAGACAGAGATAGACACATACTTCCGTTACTTTCCTCTCTCTCTCTCTTTCATATTCTTATTCCTAGTGTTATTCTTACAGAACCAAATAGTAAAGTTGAAAGGTCAATTATTTTTATGTCCGGAATTTCCTTATCATCCCTCTGCTTGATAATGGCATAATTCGATAACCTATGCAATCACTTTGGCCACCTCCCTCAACCTCCTCCAACTAGTGGTAAGGTATACATGCCCCATATTAATTCACATATCAATCTCACAGCTTGGCTCAGAGTACATGCAGTTCAAATGAATATGAGTGGTGAGGTGCACATGCTACATAGTATTGGATATCTTTGTACAATGGCGCAGCATGATGTACACTCTGTGACGTATCACAAAGTGTACAGTAGTGTTATGCTGAGAATATCATATATCACAAAGTGTACAGTAGTGCTATGCTGAAGCTATGCTATATCACAGAGGGTACTGTAGTGCTATGATATATCACAAAGTGTACAGTAGTGTTATGCAGAGGCTATGATATATCACAAAGTGTATAGTAGTGCTATGCTGAGGATATGCTATATCACAGAGTGTACTGTAGTGCTATGATATATCACAAAGTGTACTGTAGTGCTATGCAGAGGCTATGATATATCACAAAGTGTATAGTAACTGCTATGCTGAGGATATGATATATTACAAAGTGTATAGTAGTGCTATGATATATCACAAAGTGTACAGTAGTGCTATGCTGAAGCTATATGCTATATCACAGAGGGTACTGTAGTGCTATGATATATCACAAAGTGTACAGTAGTGTTATGCAGTGGATATGATATATCACAAAGTGTGCAGTAGTGCTATGCTGAAGCTATGATATATCACAAAGTGTACAGTAGTGCTATGCTGAGGATATGATATATCACAAAGTGTACAGTAGTGTTATGCAGAGGCTATGATATCACAAAGTGTATGGTAGTGCTATGCTGAGGATATGATATATCACAAAGTGTACAGTAGTGCTATGCTGAGGATATGATATATCACAAAGTGTACAGTAGTGTTATGCAGAGGCTATGATATATCACAAAGTGTATGGTAGTGCTATGCTGAGGATATGATATATCACAAAGTGTACAGTAGTGCTATGCTGAGGATATGATATATCACAAAGTGTACAGTAGTGCTATGCTGAGGATAGGATATATTACACAGTGTGCAGAAGTGCTATGCTGAGGCTATGGTGTATCACAAAGTGTACTGTAATGCTATGCTGAAGCTATGATATATCAGTGACAGTAGTGCAATGCAGAGGATATGTATCACACAGTTAACAGAAGTGCTATGCTGAGGCTATGATATATCACAAAGCGTACAGTATGATATATCACAGAGTGTACAGTAGTGTTATGATGAGGCTATGATATATCACAAAGTGTACAGTAGTGCTATGCTGAGGCTAACTGAAGGAGAAATGTGTAGGTTTGGTGAATAGAACAGCAATATATGAACTGAAGGAGAAATGTGTAGATGTGGTGAATAGAACAGCAATATGTAAACTGTAGAAGATATGTGTAGTGAATAGAACACCAGCTTTGGGCCAATAAAACTCCCTCTCGGGTAGGATCATAGGCCTACCACTATCTTGATTTATTTCAGTGTCTCTAACGTGGAGGATGAAAGATCAAATTATCATATTTTGGGGGTATTTAGTTACAATGCAATCTGAATCTGATGTCAAGAGTTAGTCACCTGCCAGAAAAACCACAAAAGCTGGGTTTGGACACTCAGACAGACATTTTGTGATCCTGCACGACCAGATGAATATGTCAAATATGCTTAGCATGATATCTTACCTCTGGCTTCTATTACAACAGAGAGTTGAGTAGCAAGCATGAAATCTAACCTCTGGCTTCTATTATAACAGAGAGTTGAGTAGCAAGCATGATATCTTACCTCTGGCTTCTATTACTACAGAGAGTTGAGTAGCAAGCATGATATCTTACCTCTGGCTTCTATTACAACAGAGTTGAGCAGCAAGCATGATATCTTACCTCTGGCTTCTATTACAACAGAGAGTTGAGCAGCATCCCCTCCCTCCAGCATCATGTCTAGGTCCGACGGTGATATCCCATCTAATGGTAAGTTATTTAAAATGATGAAATTTGTCTGACCCGAGTTCCCTGGAGTAGCTGCGAGGAATGGCGATATTCCTAAATCAAAGGAGATTCGATCTCC
>JAIPMN010014776.1:0-16170 GCA_020650975.1 Apostichopus californicus
TCTATTACAACACCTACTGAACAGTCCCCTCTATTAACTGTATGCAGTGTGCAAGTCGTATTTCGTGTCCATCGCACTTGGTAACGTAAATGACCAACCACTCTGACCAGGGTTATTGAAGGAACCGAAAGACAATTGAACAGGCATACATGCGAGACTTAGTAATTAACATACTATTACACAAATCCCTCCAAAACTTAGTTTTTGAAATCGGTTGCTTTTCATTCTTAGTATGAATAATACTACCTACATTGTGGAACCCTGGCTAAGGCAAAAAAAAACTGTGGAAATGGAAATGCCAGATCTGCTAAAATGGCAACAAACTTTCAAAAGCTAATCAGCGTTTCTTTTTCAGTTTCGGATGATCCGTATTCATGATAATGATAATTTTGTGAGAAGCTTCGTATTCACCTGTTTGCATTGTGACATAAACTTCATTGAAATGTGTTGTACCATGATCATAATCTCAACATAGACATAACATACTATATAGGGCCTTCTCTATTTCTCTCAAGTCTGCCTAAGATACAATTTCTGATGAAAAGCAGTCTTTTGCTGACGACTTAATTGCAAAATCACTGCGAAATGTACCAGCCTATGTACACATTTTTTCGTAGTAAACCCCATAATTGGCAAGCACGTACGAACATGAAAAGTTTGCAGCTAGCTGCATACAGAAGAGCCACCGGCAAGAAAATCTTACCTTTGTTTTACAAATTATAACCGTCAAACAGACAGATAATAACAGAAATGAAACTGTAACAACTACGATGATAATAATCCATTTCGTTACGGGTTACTCGCAGCTGATCGTAGAAGGTGTAGGCCGTGTTGAGGTGTGCCGTAATGAACTCATAGAATACCGTTGATGTGTTGGTCAATTATTGTCATTATCGTTGCTTGCATCAAAGTCAATTGAGGATTCGACATTGAAAGAACATTTCGAGACTGATCATTATGATAATATGAACACTTGTATTCATCGGTTATAATCTCCTTTGTGATTTTCGCATGTGAAAAACCCATGTGTTGAATGATTACATTCAAAATTAATTTTTTATTTTCTGAATCCTTCTGAAAAACAATCTTAAAAGCCAACGTACCTTTATGCACTAATGTTTTAAGGCTAAGGTATTGTGATTTATGTACACTCTTGGGACTGAAACACATTGACCTGAACTGTACATCAACAGAAATATGATGATTATGGTGTCAATTTCAGTTTACTTTAGTAACATGTCAGTTCCAGTGCATACACAATATTGTATAGAGTACAAATCCAAGATCGGCAAAACCAAAAGCTCGATATATTGTAAAGGAAAAAATCATTAATGACAGACCATCACTGATATAGAGATATGCAATTAGGGTTGATCTTTACTCGATTGTTGCTTTATTCATTATAGCGACAGGACTTTGACAAGTCTAAATTATAAAGTCTAAAAAATAAACTACCACATTTGGTGAATTCTTTATTATTTTTAATTAACTGAGTCTAGTTGATGCATTTTGATATAGGCTAACCTACGTCTAGTTTGGCTACCAATTTCCATTTTGCCGATTACAATTCTGTGTAAAATACAATTTACAAGGTTATCTTTATTATTTCAAAAAGCGTTGGTATCAAATTATCTATAATTCAAAAAAAATCTACAAACAACAAATAAATGTTTACTGTACAAATATAAATAAATGTTACTTACTGTATGCACTATCCCATGATGAAAATTAGATAATCGTTTCAAATTCAGTACCGTGGTGATGTGGCACATGGGTAGGGGAAGGGGTATGTGTGGCGTACAGTGTATGGGTGCAAAACAATCATTTGAAAATTTCCAGGTTGTCCTCAATTTACAAACCATTCGTAGGTAACGGACAGAAGTGTCGCCTGTAGATAACATTTATTGAAAACAATCATACAATATAAGGCCTATCAATGAATAATGTAAAGAACGTTTTAACACTTTATAATATCAAAGTTGTTCAACTGGGCCTATAGAATTCGATGGGCCGAGAGTCGACAGATCTGTTATATATCCGCGCCCCCTTTTTTAACTCTTCATTTGCACTATAAGTATAATCAAAATGGAGAACATATTATTCTTTATTCCATATTTCTCGACCTACTATGTAAGGCCGGGCCCGAAGATACAGTTTCGTTACCCATGCTTATAGTTAGGACTGTGTAGGATGCATCAATCTTGTAAACTGAACGTATACACATGACGTACAGTATACCACCAACATAACAGCAACATACGTGTCAGTCCCCTTGTTTAGGACAACGGTGTGTAACATAATCCTTTGTACAACAGCGAGTCTATAAAGTAAAGACAGAAACCCATGTACATGAGTTTGAAAAATAGCATAATTCGCTTTTGCGTATCAGTTACTTTAAACGAAACGATAAACGAAAGATAATCTCATACATATCTTAACATGCAGTTGCAATCAGTAACTTCAAGACATTAAATTGTTTAACTTGTTCGCTCCTCATCAACTTCTGGAATTCATTTGGATAACCAACTCTAACAACTTGTAATATGCAGGCTAACGTAGTGTGGGGGTTGCTTATACTGTTGACCTGTGAATCGTGCTCTTTATGTTAGTCTAAGGTGTCGTTTTTACTATAGGATCAAGCACTTCGTAAAGAATTTCCTCTTCTGTCTTCTCTCCTTCAAACGGCTCATATACAGAACAGTCAACCATATCGATGGTATTTATCGGAGAATCACCTTGGAAATTGTCATCTTGAAACGTCAATTTATCAATATCAACTATTGAATATGGTTCACATTGACTATCACGTAACTGGTTTGCCTTGCAACGAGGAGATACTTTCTTCACTTTTGCGTAAAGATCGTCTTGTACTTCATGTTCATCGTTCGTTGTGTTCGATTTGTGTTTATATTCTTCAATTTCATGAGAAGTTGTCTGTCTGACGTCATGACGAACGCCTCTTTTCTCCACTTTCCCATAAAGATCCTCAGGTACTCTACCTTCACTGTTCATTACGTATGATCTGTTTGTGTTCTCCTTTATTTCATGAGAGGTTGTCTGTCTGGCGTCATGACGAACGCTTCTTTTCTCCACCTTCGTATAAAGATCTTCAGGTATTTTTCCTTCACTGTTCATTGTACTCCTATTATGTTTATCCTTCATAGATCCTCTCTCTGATTTCCTCTGTATTTCATCGTATGAAGAAAACCCTGGATTAACATTATCAGATAATTTACTCAAGACCGTTCCTGTTCGAACCAAGTCGCCTTTCGTATGTGTTTCGTTTACCTTCCTACCTTTGCAAGAAAATCTACCCTTTGTTTTACACATTATAACCGTCAAACAGACAGGTACTAAAATAAATGAAACTGTAACACATACGATGATAATAATCGATTTCTTTACGGGTTGCTCGCTGGTCTTAGGGGGTGTAGGCGGTGCTGAGGTGTGACGTAATGAACTCATAAAATACTTTTGTTGTGTTGGTAAATTAGATGTTATTATCGTTGGTGTGCTTCCATCAATAACGTTGAGTTCATATGTATCCTCCATTGTTGTGTCTCCATTCTGTATCCGGCATTTATATATTCCTTTTTGTTGAATGGTAACATTGATGAATGTAATATCCAGTGAACAAGACGAAGAACTTTTAGTAAAATTATAGTCCTTGGACTGACGTAATCCTTCCTCGTAGATAGATGTGTCATTATAAGACATTGATATGTTACACTTTGTCAATCCATCCGACACACACTGTAAAATAAAGATCTCTCCAGGAAAGATGACGTCACTGACATTTCTGAATCCTTCTGAAGGACCAAGATGTACGGAGGTGGTTTTCACTGAAGCTACAAGAAGTATATGAATAATGGCGCCATACATAACGTAAGAGACAAATCGAAGATTATACGTGCTTTCCATCATCTCTTACACTCAACAATCGAATTGTCTGAAAACTGCGATAGATCGCTTTTACTTAAATCCGCTGTCAACAGAACACCTCTTACACGATATCAAAGGCTGTGACTAGAACACGTTGATCTTACTATATTTAATATGATCGGACAACAACTGTTATAAAGTCAATCGGACAGAAATACGTTTCAAAAATCCATGCAATAATGACGTATTATTCTCGCAAAGACCTACATGCATGTTAACAGTTGTAAGTATATAGACTGTTAAGATGTATGAATAAAACCTTACTTAGTTCTGTTTTAAACTTGGTATTTTTTAAGTTGCGCCTATTTAGAGTGGGACAGCTTATAATATACTCGAAAAAACACTACAACGTGCCTTCCTGTTAAATGTACCTAAAGCTAGAGCTTTACTATTATGATTCATTGACCCGGTTCACGTCCTATTATCTTCCATTCTTATTATTATTTATTTGCTGTCGTCAAAGTAAAGTGAAGTTTATACAGTTGCACCGCATAATTTGCGAAGTATAATAGTATGCTACCCCTCAGTGAATAATTGACATGCACGTTCACCAGCCATGATGAACTCTCAGTTTTAAGTAGGCCTACCAGGAAGCTTGTACTTCTTCACGAACTAAGAATTTCCTTGTGTTCTCCAAAGGACATAAAGCTGTCTAATATTACACCGATTGACTAAACGTTCCGATGTTTTTCCGATGAGGTACATTTATTTAGTTCTCATTTTGCGAACAACATTAAAAATAGCTTTTGCAATGTCCAATATCCTGTTTGCCTTTGCTACAGAACACAGATTATTATTAATGACAACAGCGAGGGTATACAACTGTCACCACTACCATATATAGGGCCAGAGCTGAGCGATTGTAACCTCGCAAAATACCGACGGAAAATGACAATGGAGTCTTCTGTGGGTCTAGAATTTCTGGTTTGCGAATTTGGAATGGAGTTTGATTAAATCTGTTCTTTTAATGGTTTCGAAACACTGATTCCGTTTACCAAGGCAGAAGCGCAGTGATTACGAAACTAGGACTACTTGCACCCTACCTCCTCATCGTGGTAGGCTAAAGTACAATAATATAACGCAGTGACGAAGAGAACACTTACATGAATGCAAACTTAAAAAAAAATTAGAATATAAAACAAGAAAACAAGTCAAAATAGAATTACCTAATAAAATCCTTATTATAGAAAACTAACATCATAACCCATAAAAGAAGAAGTATATCGCTTTGTGTGCACCGTCGGTATATACCTCCAATCCACCGCAGTGCAAAATAATTCAGCCAGTAAGTTGACCATGTAGAATTTAACTCTCGTAAGAACCAATCTTCTCCATAATACCCCCCAGCCCCACCCCACCCCCGCCGCAATATAATTATTCTGATATGTCACATCAGAGGTTTTCAGTTAAACTTTTCAGAAGACATTTACCCCTATGTACATCTGCATAAGGGCCTCTCAGGATAGAAATACGATATATAAAGGAACGTCATAAAGTCATGCAATTAAAAGACAACTATAATTAAAAATTTTTCTCTTGCACTGACAGTTCAAATATTGTCAGAATTGCCAGAAAGAATGGGTTCAATCAGGTTGTGTGTGTGGGGTGGGGGTGGTGTGGGGTGGGCTGGGTTGTGGGTTGGGTGGGGGTATGGGTGGCGGGTATTTGTCGGTGGCGGTGGCGTGGGAACACAAGCTTCGAAGGGCAGTGGGCATGAGATTTTGATTTGAGAAAGGAAACCGCAAACTTAGCACAAAATGTCCCGATAAACTGAGCCCTTTGTACATTCTCTACCACTAATTGTAGTGTTTGAATTTGAATTTAACAAAACGACACATTTACATTTATCGTTTCCTTAGCTCTTAAACTCTTAACTTAACTCATACATTGTACTACATTCATTACTTATGTAACTGGAGCTGGAAGTTTGTGATCTAAACTACATCGAGAAAGGCAACCATCTGCCCTTCCGTAACAGTTGATAATAATATTGATTTAATATTGGAGATCCATTTAAGCAATTTAAAGGAAACCAAACATTTCGTGGCACAATAGCAAGCTTTGTAATATACAATTTAATATGACTGTTTCATGTTGGCGAATATACATTTAAATGTGTTTTACAATATAAATTTAGTTAATAGCTTTTGGCCTTATTCTAAGTTATCCTCTTTACTAGGATCAAGAACATCGTAATGAATTTCTTCTTCTGTCTTCTCGCTTCCAAAAGGCTCATAAGCAGAACAGTCAACCATATCGGTGGTATTTATCAACAAACCATTTTCAGAATGAGCGCCCGCTACTATCGATTGATCAATATCGTCAATCGATACTGTTAAATATGGTTCACATCTTCCACCAGGTGACTGGTTTCCCTGGTAACGAATACCTCTTTTCTGTATCCTCTTATAAAGATCATCTGGTAGCTTACTTTCACTGTTCCTTATGTACGATTTATATTTACCTTCCTGTAATTCCTGAGAACGGGATGGTTGGTCGTTATTTTGAGGGCTTCCTCGCTCTATTTTGTTGTATAGATCTTCTGGTAGTCCACATTCAGTATTCATTGCGTACGATTTGTATTTACTTTCCGTGGAATCTTCTGTCGTTGTGGACGACACTATGTTTGTATTATTTGGTGATCTAATCACTGTTCCTGTTCGAACCAATTCGTTTCACTCCGTGATTCAATCCCTTGCTGCTTACCTTTTCCAAAAGTATGATTTTTCATTTTGTAAATGATAACCACCAAACACACAGACATTATCAGTAAGACAACGGTGGCAGCTATGATAATAATGATACTATTCTTTAATGGTTTCATTTGTGACTGCTCGATGGTATTATGGGTTGTTAGTGATGGTGAGGTGTGACCTAATGTACTCGTTGAATACAATGGACGTGTACTTTCTAGCTTAGAGATTGTTGTGTTTGTGCTTACATAGATTTCGCGGGATAGCGTGAGATTGAAAGAACAACTTTCTGATAAATCATTGAAATTAGAACACTTGTATAGACCGGTAAGATTCTCCTTTGTGATTTTCGTATGTGAAATCCCCACAGTCTTTACTACAGGTATGCTTGTAAGATGTTGAATTGTGAAGTTCGTAAATGTCCTCGAAATGTTTCCTGGTTCAATTATTTCCCATGTCTGATAAACGCTTTGACCAGTCGGACTAAATGTGTAACAGAACAATTGAAAGCTATTATCAGATTCATTACACTTAGCCAAGCATTGAGGCGATTCCGTTACAACGTTGAGTTCATATGTATCCTCTATTGTTGTGTCTCCATTCTGTACCCGGCATTTATATAATCCTTTGTGCTGTAAGGTTACATTGTTTATGAAAATATTCAGTGAACAAGACGAAGAATTTTTAGCAAAAACATATTTCTGGGGCTGGGACGCTCCTCCCTCGTAGATAGATATTTCATTAAAAAACATTGATATGTTACAGGTTGTCAATCCATCCGACATACACTGTAAAAGAAAGTTCTCTCCAGGAAAGATGACGTCACTAACATGTCTGAATCCTTCTGCAGGACCAAGATGTTCGGAGGTGGTTTGTACTGAAGCTACAAGAAGTATATTAATAATGGCGCCATACATAACGTAAGATCCAGGTCGACCATAATACGTTCCTTCCATCACTTTTTACATTGAACAATCGAATTGTCTGAAAACTGCGACAGATCGCTTTCACCGTATCCGCTGCCAACAGAACACCTATTCCACGATGTCAATCACGAAGACTAGAACAATGTATTTAATATGATCGAACGACAACTGCGATAAAGTCAGACGGACAGAAATACGTTTAAAAAATCCATGCGATAACAACGTTGTATGCAAATATGCTCTGCAATACTCTCGCGAAGACGTACATGTTAACAGATGTAAGTATAGACTGTTAAGAAGTATAAAAATAAACCTTAGTTAGTTTTAAGTTGGTAGTTTAAGTTGCACATATATAGCATGGGAACGCCTCTGGTATACTCGCAACAGCACTACTACTTGCCTTCCTGCTAAAGGTACCTCAACTAGATCTCACCATCAGGATTCATTGAACCGGTACACGTTCTTTTATCGTTTATTATTATTATTATTTCATTTGTTTAATGACATGTCGTCAAAGTGAAGTTTATAAAGTTGCGTCAAATAATTCGAAAAGTATAATAGTATGCTACCCTTTAATGAATAGTTGACACGTTCAACAGTCATAATGGAACTCTCAGTTTTAAGTAAGCCTACCAAGAAACTTGTACTTCTTCACGTACTAAGAATTTCATTGTGTTCTCCAAAGACATAGAGCTGTCTAATATTACACCGATTGACTAAACGTTCTCAGCTGATGTTTTTCCGATGAGGTACTTTTATATAGTTCTCATTTTGCGAACGAAATTTCAACTAGCTTTTCCAATGTCCAGTATCCTGTTTGCTTTTCTATATAACACAGATAATTATTAGTAACACCAGGTAGGGTATACAACTGTCACCACTATCATATATAGGGCCAGCGAGCTGAGTGTTTCTACCCTCGCAAAATGCCAACGGAAGAAGACAATGGAGTCTTCTTTGGTTCTGGAATTTCTGGTTTGCGAATTTGGAGTTTAATCTGTTCCTTTAATGGTTTAGAAACAACTCCTTTCAGCAAGGCAGCAGTGCAGTGACCACGAAAGGACTACTTGCACCCTACCTCCTCATCGTAGTAGGCTAAAGTAAAATAATATAACGCAGTGATGAAATGAACACTTACATAAAAGCAAACTTTAAAACAAATTAGAATATAAACAGGAAACCAAGTCAAAATAGAACTACCTAATAAAATCTTTTTATTATAGAAAACTTACAGCACTACCCATAAACGAAGAAGTTTATCGCTTTGTGTGCAACGGCGGTATATACCTCCAATCCACCGCAGTGCAGAATAATGCAGTCACTAAGTTGACCATGTAGAATTCAACTCTCATAAGAAATAATCTTCTCCATAATAACCCCCACCCCGCACCCGCCGCAATATAATTATTCTGATATGTCACATCAGAGGTTTTCAGTTAAACTTTTCAGAAGACATTTACCCATATATGTACATCTGCATAAGGGCCTCTCAGGATAGAAATAAGATATATAAAAGGAACGTTATAAAGTCATGCAATTAAAAGACAAACTAATAATAATTAACAGTTGTTCTCTTGCACCGACAGCTCAAATATTGTCAGAATTGCAAGGACGAATGGGTTCAATCAGGTTGTGTGTGTGGGGTGGGGGTGGTGTGGGGTGGGCTGGGTTGTGGGGTGGAGGGGGTGACGGGTATTTGTGGGTGGGCGGTGGCGTGGGAGCACAAGCTTCGAAGGGCAGTGGGCATGAGATTTTGATTTGAGAAAGGAAACCGCAAATTTAGCACAAAATGTCCCGACAAACTGAGCCCTCTGTACATTCTCTACCACTTCTAGTGTTTGAATATGAATTTAACAAAACGACACATTTAAATTACCGTTTCCTTAGTTTCTCAACTTTAGGGCACTTTACCATTACAAAAATAGAAAAAAGATACTTTCATTCACACAATGTAGCAATTCTAATTTATGTGCAGGTTTTCCCCCAACAAAACTGTGTTTTTGTGTTGATACAGAAACTAAGCATGGCAATATTTGGTTATAGTTAGATTCAATGCATAAGCCTTTCTTTTGTTGAGGCGATGTGTTATATACACGCTTTAAATGTAGTTTTCACAGAATGTTAAATGTTTGGTAATATGTCCCCCAAAATAATAGTTAATGCTACCAGTTCGAGAGAGTTTGCGACATCACCAACCAAACATCACCTTGTAAATGTTTGATAAATAAAACCCATATCAAGCCTAACCTAGCTTATGTAATCGGTACGTTACAATCGAAAAAACTGCTGTAATGTCAAAAGGATGAAGTTCCTGCAACACGACATTATTGAACTTAACTCATACATTGTATTACAATCATTACTTATGTAACTGGAACTGGAAGTTTGAGATCTAAACTATATCGAGAGAGGCAGTCATCTGCCCTGCTGTTACAATTCATAATAATATTGATTCATGTTGGAAATCCATTTAAGCAATTAAAGGAAACCAAACATATCTTTACACAATTGCAAGCTTTGTTATGTACAATCCAATAGAACGGTTGTGTGGTGGTGAATATATTTTAATGTGTTTTATAATAGAAATTTAGTTAATAGCTTGTGGCCTTATTCTAAGTTATCCTCTTTACTAGGATCGAGAACATCGTAATAAATTTCTTCTTCTGTCTTCTCGCTTCCAAAAGGCTCATAAGCAGAACATCCAACCCTATCTGTGGTATTTATCGACAAACCATTTTCAGAATGAGCGCCCGCTACTATCGATTGATCAATATCGTCAATCGATACTGTTAAATATGGTTCACATCTTCCACCAGGTGACTGGTTTCCATGGTAACGAATACCTCTTTTCTGTATCCTCTTATAAAGATCATCTGGTAGCTTACTTTCACTGTTCCTTATGTACGATTTATATTTACCTTCCTGTAATTCTTGAGAGCTGGACTGTTGGTCGTTATTTTGAGGGCTTCTTAGCTCTATTTTGTTGTATAGATCTTCTGGTAGTCCAATTTCAGTATTCATTGCGTACGATTTGTATTTACTTTCCGTGGAATCTTCTGTCGTTGTGGACGACACTATGTTTGTATTATTTGGTGATCTAATCACTGTTCCTGTTTGGACCAATTCGTTTTCCCTCTGTGATTCAATCCCTTGCTGCTTACCTTTTCCAAAAGTATTATTTTTCATTTTGTAAATGATAACCACCAAACACACAGACATTATCAGAAAGACAACGGTAGCAGCTATGACAATAATGATACTATTCCTTAAAGGTTTCATTTGTGGCTGTTTGATGGTATTATGGGTTGTAAGTGTTGGTGAGGTGTGACTAAATGTACTCATTGAATACAATGGATGTGTTTCTAGCTTAGAGATTGTTGTGTTAGCGCTTACATCGATTTCGCGGGATAGCGTGAGATTGAAAGAACAACTTTTTGAAAAATCATTTGAATTAGAACACTTGTATAGACCGGTAAGATTCCCCTTTGTGATTTTCGTATGTGAAATCCCCACAGTCTTAACTACAGGTATGCTTAAAAGATGTTGAATTGTGAAGTCCGTAAATTTCTTCGAAATGTTTCCTGGTTCAATTAATTTCCATGTCTGAGAATCGTATTGACCAATCGGACTAAATATGTAACAGGACAATTGGAAGCTATTATCAGATTCATTACACCTAGCGAAGCACTGAGGCCATTCCGTAACAACGTTGAGTTCATATGTATCCTCCTTTGTTGTATCTCCACTCTGTATCCGGCATTTATATATTCCTTTGTGTTGAATGGTTACATTGATAAATGTTATATTCAGTGAACAAGACGAAGAACTCTTGGCAAAATTATATTTCTTGGACTTAAACCCTCCTTCCTCGTAGATAGATATGTCATTAAAAGACATTGATATGTTACAGTTTGTCAATCCATCCCAAACACACTGTAAACTAAAGTACTCTCCAGGAAAGATGACGTCACTCAAGTTTCTGAATCCTTCTGCAGGACCAAGATGTGCGGAGATGGTTTGTACTGAAGCTACAAGAAGTATATGAATAATGGCGCCATACATAACGTAACAGACAGGTCGAAGATAATACGTGCTTTCCATCATTTCTTACATTCAACAATCGAATTGTCTGAAAACTGCGACAGATTGCTTTTACTTAAATCCGCTGCCAAAAGTACACCTCTTACAAGATATCAATGGCTGTGACTAGAATTGTATTTTAATATGATCGAATGATACATTTAAAAAATCCATGCGTTAATAATTAGGTTTGTTACTATTATGCGGTCCAGTACTCTCGTCTAACATGTTAACAGTTGTGAGATTGTTTAAAATGTATGAAAAGAAACCTTCGTTAGTTCTGTTTTAAACTTGGTAGTTTTAAGTAGCATATATTTAGAGTGGGGAAACCTCTGGTATACTCGCAAAATCACTTCAACTTGCCTTCCTTCTGAAATACCCAAAGCTAGAGCTTCACCATTATCGATTCATTGAATCTTTACTCGTTCTCTTATCTTCCGTTATAATTCTTTCAATTATCTCCAAAGTAAGATGATGTCAAAATACTTGCGAAGGATAATATTACCCTCAGTCAATAGTTGACACGTTCACCAGTCGCAATGGCACTTTCAGTTTTCCGTAAGCTTACCATGAAGCTTGAACCTCTTTACACACTAAGAACTTCATTTTGATCGCCAAAGACATAAGACTGTCTTAAATACACCGATTGACTAAATTTCCTCAGCCGATGTTCTCCCGATCAAGTAATTTACATTCGACGAAAAGCCATTCTCATTTGGGAACATAATAACAAAGCTTCTCCAATCTCCAGTACCCATGTCCGTTTCCAGCAAACACTTGGTAGAATTATTAGTGACACTTGCGAGGCTATGCAACTCTCAACACTACCATATACAGGAGTACAGGACCAGGGAGCTGATCGTTTGTTCACCTTGGAAAATAACGATGGAAAAAAGACAACGGAGTTGCATAACGAAACAGGAAAGTTTAAGTCAATATCTTCCAATACGAACTCCTTTGAGGAAGATATTGAAGCTATTTAATCACAAATATATAGACAACTCGCATAATTATATACAATATCTGTAGTGAATCCTACAAATGATATTAGCGAGGAATAAGTCCACATCACGAGGAACGAAGAGAATAATCAAATTAAACAAATTTTAAAATTTGGATTCGACCTTTTTTTAGTGTTTTATTGAAGAACCAAAGCTTATTCACCAATCACCAGACCTGCTTAATGGTAGTCTTTGTCGAGAATGAATCTCCTTTATAGCTTCATTCAAAATCTGATCGTTTAAACTTCCTTCTAGTAGCGTGGGAAATTATACATTTCTATTTCATCAAGCCTATTGTACCCTTCAACCTATAAAATCTACCCAAGGCGTTCAACAATAGATCTATTGAACCACTAAATAATGGTTTTTTCACTGTCTTTATTTGATATAAAATATGTTTATTTCTAGTTGCCACATGATACCGGTGCTGTGGCCGAGTTAAAGGCAGTGGCAATTTGAAGCAATGAGGCTAAGCAAATTAGGAGTTTACGGGTACGTCACCCGGCCGGTCATAGAAAGGTGGGTTTTCCATTCAAATTGAAATTTGAGTTAAAATGTTGAATTGGAAGCCACCCGACGTGTAAGTTGTAACCCATAATAAGCCCATGCGAGTTTCTCCCACATTTGTGGTATTTTAATCGTCGTACAAGTAACCGCTGATTAATATATTCTTATTCTTATTGATTATTATTATTATAATATGTACGTCAGGGGGTTCAGCGAGCTAAGCATTTATTAAGACCAGGGTGTCAACAATAGTCAACTGACTAGAATGTGCTACAATGGAATAATTTATTCATTTACTTTATATTACTTTTTTTTAAGCCGCATGTAATAACTTTTATATCAGGGTCACCTTTACCAATTTACTTCGAATATCTGGTATAAGCAACCGTATTGAATATATTTAGAGGGATAACGAAGTCTAACATTTATGAACACTCATGAATGTGCAATAAAAAAACAAATTATTATAGCTCCACTCTTTTATAGCTTGTTTCTTTGTTGAGAAATATGTTCTGGATTTTTTTGGTTTCTTTTTGATATTACTTTTCGCAACACTTTGCGTTGTCTCAAATGGACATTACAGCAAATTATCTCTAACGCCGTTTAATCGAGAACGCTTGAAGAGAGTTTCATACAAAAGGAATATCAACATCACTAAAACTTAAGAATAGAGGTAGATGTATAGTCATGTATGCTAGCCTATATTTGCATATTAGAAAATGTGAGTTTATCATAAAATATTTGGAATACATATCTGAATATTTATAGCATGTATTATAATTGTTCTGTAAATACTATGTGAAGCGTACATCAAATAGCAACCCTACCCAAGCAAATGGTTGACATGTTACACTACCATGCAGTTTGCTACATCATTAGAAACGTCGTAAATTCAGTTTGATCAGTTCGTATGTCTTCATGACTTTCCTGCGTATAACTCCACATGGGCGATATGTTATACATAGAAAAGCTATAGTACAAAGGGGGTGTATGTGCAGATAATAGCTGTGAGCATTATACGTATCACCCATAGTGGTGTACTACACCACCTGTAACATATGTTACCGTGTTGCGAACACAGCGCAGTAGTTACTGATGTACGGTTGTGGAACATGAACAGTATAGTTACTGTACTAGCTATGAGTATCGGGTGTGTACTACCACAGATGGTTATTTATGTGATGATTGAAAAATGAGCTTGGCATCTATCCTTAAGCCTATTGCTTTCGAAATACGTTTGGTTTAGGTAGGCTGCAGTGAAACAAAACAGCATTCTTCACTGACTCAACCAGTATAACAGTGGTCACATGCTGCTAGAAGTGAAGGATGGGAAGGGGCGAAAGTCGGGAAGGGGACGCTTGGGGTTGGTGAACATCAGTATTCCTGTCCAGTCACGCGAGGACTACTAAAAATAAAAAATGTACTAGTTCTTTCTCCGAACAAATCTGATGTAGAAGAATAGCTAGGCCACAGGTGTGAGTCACATCATGGAAAGATACTGTATTGCTTTAACTATACCAGCACATACAATGCTTACTAACCCTCGAGATCTGAAAAGAAAGAAGTTAATATAGGAATTTCACGGAGGCAGCTATAAGGTTTGTCTGTACTATAGCTTGAAGAATAGGTAGTATAGTTTGTATTTGCTGTCCGTCACGATTGAAGTTACTGGGTAAACTTCCTTGTAACACTCTTGGCGATTAGTGCTTATAGAATTAACACCAAACATATCGTCACTATGGTAACGGACTGGATTCAAGATAACCTTCCTATCTTTGAAAAATATTTGTAAGCACCTGGTCGCAGTGGCGGAGCGTCCATACAGTCAGGGGGCGGATGCCCCCCCCCCCTCCCTGGCGGACTCAAATGGACTGCTGGCGCCCTTTTCAGCTCTTTACCACTTTTTACTCATTCGCGATTATTGACTTTCTTTATTGCTCTCTCATCTACCTATTGACATTTGTCACATTTTGTTGGTGTAATTTGGCGATGACACCTATTTATTCTTCGTTTATCTGCAAATTAGCCAGGCCCGGAAAGGGTCATTTCCGGCGATCTAGGGAGTATCTTTACTCAAAAAATTTCTGTACGCTACGCGCCAACCTGTGGTGGCGCTCCGCTTATATAGTGTCGAAAGCGCCCTACAGACCATTTGCGCCCCTCCTGACCAATACCCCTAGCTCCGCCACTGCCTGGTCGTGCAACTCTCCTATATATGACATCAATTTCCAATCGTTATATTTAACTTACACAATTGTCTGATATAGTGAATCAATGCCGACCCTTGACTGTCCAAATAAACTACTATGGGTTCTTCTATTCAAGTTCGGTACTCTAACTGATATTTATCAAGCGTACGATAACTGCACACGATATGTGTACTTAAATGTTCCCAGCGTTACCCGAATGCATCCTTCTTCTCGTTCTTTAAAGGAATTGAAATATGCCCCTATCCATCCATATACCTCCTCTCACACACCCAGCGAAGTAAACAAATGTTAATCTACCACTCTTCCAAGAAATAATCTACTTCAATGTAACACACCGCGACACGATATCTATCAGGTCTATAAATCTTTCTTCTTCCTTCCTTTTTTCTTTGCGTGGGGAGGGGGGGGGGGCGGGGGTGAGACAGTGAGTAGGTTCAATCCAAGTAAATAGGTAGGACCAAATTGTAAAAAAGGTGGGAATGATGGGTAATAAGTTGTATTGGTTTCAATTCATCACATCATGAAAGAGATTATCTGTTTTCTGCACAATAAACATTCTACCCTCTGTATGTTTTCGTTTTGATGATAATGGCTACTGACTTTCAACATGAACAGTCAAATTGTGCACCGCACTAAGTGCATATGTACAATTTAAAAATATGTCATACTAACTTGTATGAATGTTAATTTGATAATTTCGTATTGAAGGGACTGAATATTTCCATATTCTTTCTGTGTGACAGGGGTTATGTCTGGATGGGGGGGGGGGGGCAGCAATTGACAGTAATAATACTACATACGTACGTAATCA
>JAIPMN010014778.1:0-15154 GCA_020650975.1 Apostichopus californicus
ATATGTGTGTGTGTGTGTGGGTGTGTGTGCATGTTTGTGATAACTTATAAAAGCATGTCGTTCATTACTCGAGTTACATGCTGTAAGTTATCATGTACGTATATTATCTATATATATATATATATATATATGTGTGTGTATGTGTGTGGGTGTGTGTGCATGTTTGTGATAACTTATAAAAGCATGTCGTTCATTACTCGAGTTACATGCTGTAAGTTATCATATACGTATATTGTCTATTATGTACTTGCTCTACTTCTATGTATTGAACAATTTTGCAGCAGGAAGTGAACATATAAATATATATATATGTATAGGCATTTATATAAAGTACCCCATGCTGGCGATATTGATCATTGTTATAAATTAGGGCCTATGTCTGTATGAAGTCTGAAGTGTGTTAATATCAAGGACTTCCTGTCATAGGGTGAAAAAGTAAAGATCTTTCAGTTTCTGTGTGATTTTCACTGGAGCATATAATATCAGGAATTTAAACCAGACTGCTTTGTTTCCCATGGGGAAGGGACAGGCCTGACAAACATGTCAAACTCTGATCCCTAATCAAACATTGCAAATGTAATAGGTTTCAAGGATTTTAAGTCAACAAAGCCTGAGTAATGGCATCTGAAGAGCACTTCCCCCCTCCCCCCCCCCCCAGATGACCGTCTGTGACCTAACTTCCTGGAGTATAGTTAAACATTTCGCCAGTCAACTCTAGGTATTTAAACATTCAATCAATCATATCTCTCAGTTCCCAGGGGCAAAGATATTGCCATGGGGTTTTCAACAGCTAGCAGTGTGTAATATTTTCCTCAGATTTCACATTGTTTGTCACCAGAAAAAATCCTCATCAGTATTTGGTCCCAAATATTGGCAAAGCTAAAAAAAATGCTACAAGCTTTTTAAATGTACCCTCCAAGATTCACACTCTGAAAGGATTCCACGTTATATCCAGGCATTGAGGATAATTTCAAATTGACGATTGAATTTCTCAAGGTGGTCAACTACTTGCACTGTGACAGTACAATCCTTGCTCAAAACTTTTGAACATGCATGGGGTAAATGCTGCCCTCACTTGATTTACTAAGTTTACTTCGGAGGAAGTACTCGTGCCCTTTAACGTATTACGTTTGCATCTGCTCGCGCTTTTATCAGTCGCTACACGAGACACTTTTGCTTCCTCTTCTCTCGATATATCACTTGACAAATGTATCCTAATGTTGCAATTTAGGCAACTCCGTAATTGCCCCCATCCTGAAGTTTGATTTGGGAATTAGAAAAGGAAGTTTTACCTACTGTAGCAACAAAATAAACGCTATACCTGTACTTATGACTTCCCTTGCTTCGCTTAGTTTCATACCCTCGATTCAATTATACTGTGTTTGCTAATTGAAGGTTCCAGGGTTCTATGCCTCTGCGTAACCTAGTAGATATAAACAACAATCGAGGCAAAACAAAGCCCAGTCCTAGTTTTATGGGTTCCCCCCCCCTACCTGTTCCTAAAGTAGCTCTTAAACATGTAATTGAGTTTTCAACGTAGCTTTTCGTCCTTTGATTGGCAATGTTAACTTTTTTTACTTTTTTACTTTTTTTTTTAATTTTCATATCGATTGAATGAATATTACTCAAAATAAGAATTGCAACTGGCCACCCTAATAATAAAGACACCGTCCATGAACGTCTCAAAAACAATGAAGAATGAGGAGGAAACAGTTGCCTATATTATAATGATTCCTTTCAATTGTGAAAATGTCATCATTGCTCAGAAAGAAAACAAAGTTCATGTGAAGTACTAAATATTGCCATTTAGATCTTGAAATTCGTTACTTTGTTCCGAATTATTTGACACACAAACTTGACTGGGTCAAAGCTATTTTGATGAATATTGTTATGAAATTTTTAGTACTTTATCCAAAAACAGAATAGAAAGATGAGGTGAAATCGACTCACAAAGGTTCAACGTTTACGGTCTAGCTACAGTACATAGGCTACACAGGCTGGCACGAGGAGTAGAATTGATGTGTTATTTTGACCTTACGATCATGTACGGTACTGTTTTAAGAAACATTATACATTGATTGCCTACAATATATATGCTATATATATCTTCCTAGCAATTTTTATAGCATTCGTTATGATTGGCAAATTGCCAGAAGGCTAAGTTGTTCCACATTCCAAGGGCAGAATGTTATATTTATACTGTGTGGTCGTGACATATTACACTAGTTTCTAAGCCTTATATATAAGCCTTATATATATTACACTAGTTTCTAAGCTGTTAGTATTTGCAGGTCTACTGAAAAGGTTTTTTAAAAATATTATGCTCAATCTAAAAAAAAAGGCCTGGAAAATTGATGTGTCTTTGGAATTAAGGTATGAACCTGACTCCTGACTGCACTTAATTGCTCCATCTTGTCTCAAATCTAAAACTGAGAACATCTTTTCAAGCACCATGACACTGTGGGGGGGGGGGGAGGGAGAGATACTTTTCAGAGCAGCTATTTCCAAAGTTCAAATATTGATGACATGAGGATCAAATGATGTTTTCATTTGTTTTGTTTTTTTATAGAAAAAGGGTTCAAAGGGTTATATAGGGAGGCATCAGGGATTCCATCCCCCCCCCCCCCGGGACTGCTAGCAGACTTTGTCCCTTGACTCAACATGAGCCCATAAGTGGAACATTAATACCCTCATCTTAAAACTGTGTCACGTAAGTTATGCTTAGAACTGTCAGGTCATCTCCACTGCTATATGTTGTTGGGTAATGATGTTACACTGGTCGGGGGAGCCTGGGAAGGGGGCAAGGGGAAGGGAGGGACAGCTTATTGCAAAGTATTTTGCAATGTTTAAAAATTTGCATTGAAAAAAACCCAAACGATAGCAAAAACAAATAAAAAAAATCTCCATAAATCGCAAAAACTAGCTATTATCATTCAAGAGGATTTCAGTGCCTGCTGTGCCAATACAAAAGCATCCTTTTTTCTGCTTTTCAAATTTACAAATTCTGAAAAATTTTGGTCTTAGCCCATCCCCCCCCAGCCCCCACCTTGCCACCCCTTTCCATCTGTGTGTAATGGTACATGAATTTGATTCTTTATACCTTGTTCAATAAACTATGTATGTATGAAGTATGGATTGAACTTTCCAATCCATTGCCACCAATCAGTTTCAATCGCTCACCTGTCAAAAATCTCCTCGACCTCCGGCCTCTTGGTGATCTCTCTGTAGAAATCTACAAACTCGTCTTCATCCAAGACATTGGTTCTCTTCGTGTCAGATTTCTATAGTTTGATTAAAAGAATGACAAAATAAGAATATGTTGTTAAATAAACATGTAAGTTGGCGGTCAATAAATCATGGTTGGGTTTGCGTCTTCTTTAAGGGAAACCTCAGCTATCTTAATTATTTAAAAGCAAAGCATATATGGTAAAATATCAGTATTTATAATCCCATACAACTTAAAGTCAAATTAGAAAAGTTCCCAAAATATACTTCAATATTTGAAAGGAAGGAACTAGTCATATCAGTGAACTATCCAGTGTGAAATGACTTTTAGTATTGAAACTAGAATAAAACAAATTCCCCCCCAAAAATCTTATAAATCGACTGGAAAAGTGAGCTTGATTGAAAACTATGAAGCTGTACGTGATGTTTATAATATACATTATATACATCTATAATTTTGCATATAAATGCTTGTTCTCATATATCCTGAGAAGGTATGATTTAACACGGTGTATATACTAATATATAGCATGCGGGGTTAGGTTTCCCTTCCAATAAATAACTCATTTGATATGGTACTTTGGTACTACTTACGTTAGGAGTCTGCTAATAAATCAAAGTTCACCACTGGACAGAGAGACATATCCAAACACATATATATCATTTTAATGAAAGTTGAATAACCATGTAAACTAGTATAACCTTCATGTACATAAATATGATGATGATCACAATATATAAAAATTGGTCCTGTAGTTTTATATGTATGCATTTAACGAAAGAAAGAAAGAAAGGGAAAAAATTCCTGGCTTAAAATATCCACAAAGAAGTAAGCCATGTCAAAAAATATAAAATAAAATAATTGACTGATTTTTTTTTCCAAGAAATTAAGAATAAAGCAGGATGAAAAATGTAAAGATAGGAACTTCTGTGATGCAAAATACCACAATAATTATATCAAATGAAAACTTAAAATACACTGAGACAAAATATGAAAAATAATTACCAACAGTTAAATAATAAAACCATTTTATTGAGGCGTGCGACAAGCTGGAATAATGTACCTTGCATCGCATCGAAAATACTGCACAAAATGCAGGCCAATGATGTATAACTGTTTTGCACACAGGAGCCGTAACATGTTACAACAGACAAAAGTAACTGCATCAAGTTTGATTGATTAAATTATTCCCCGAATAGGTTCGGTGTAAAAACTGCTTTTCTTTAACCCTGCGGCACTGAGAAGTGAATGCAAGTATGTACGTGTGTTCTGTGACAGGATATTTTATATCTCAAGAAATGTTGGTCACTTTTCAAACTAAAGCGCAATCCCCCTACAATAATCCTACTTTAATAGCAGATATGATTGTAAACTTAGCCTATTATTTGCATATCAAAGTCTGCACTGGAATTGTAACTGGATCTACATTTATAAGGTTTCTTACACTATATTCACATCATTTTAGATGATAAAAACTAATTCAGCTTTAAATTTGTGTGGAAAAAAAGAGCTGGTTGAGGATGAGTTCACGGTGGTGGACAGGAAGGGCAACGGGAGTGATAGAAAATATGTTAATGCAGAAACAAAGCCAACACCTTTTTAGAAAATGTTTTAATTGACATCAAAATTGATCATCAATATTTTCACCTGACTTTACCTGAAATATTGTCTGGGCGTAGTCGTCGTCTATCTTTACGTTCATCTTTCTGATGAGTTTCAATATTTCGCTCAGCTCTAAACTGCCGTTTCCGTCCTCGTCTGCTTTCAAGAAAACGTCCTTGATCCACCTGCGTCCAGAGGGACGTTAAGGACAATACCTCCCAAAGTAAATAGACAACAGTAGTAATAAATGAAACTAATGCTCAAATTTGAGAAACACGACCGTCCCCATCACTGACACCATCAGTCAGACTGCGGACAATGAGATCCTTTGTGACTTGGTTGCCGACCAAAATTTGTATCAACTTTATAGAGCCCGAGTATTATTGCATATAGAATTGAAGTTGGTCATGCTAGCCAAACACCACCCTTAGCTTTTACCATACCTTTTCACCATATGTGTGCATTGACTGGTGAAAAAAATTAACGTAAATTATTTTTTGTCACCCGTGAGCTTACTGACCAGTATAAATACGTGTAATGTAAATGACATGTAAACAAAGAAACAGCAAATTGTTTAATTAATACTCCCTTAATGATTTATAACAGTGCTTGACTCTATACACAAGGCCAATGAAGTGCGTTGTTAAGCATTAAATCAAATAACTCGTATCCAAGGCCGAGACTTGAAAAGACCATTCAGATTAATGTAGTGATCTCAATGGAGGTTTTTTAATCAAGAACTATAACTTTCATTTTAGAGCCAGTTTCAATTGCTACAATGCAAACTTGTATGTTAAAGCTCATAAACATAATGCTAGGCTTGCTGAGATGAGGTAAGTTAATCTACTGTGAATGATCGAGGAACAGACGGGAAAATTAACAGTTAACAATTCGCGACACACGCATACACCTACGGTGAATATGGTAGACCGGACTTACTGTACAATTAAGCAAAAAAACTTTGTATGATTTATTTCACAAGGGATGGCAAAACTGTTGATTAATATGATTATCTGTAATTAAATGGCACCTGTCCCGTCCATTAGACTAAACACTTCCATGATTCAATCAGCATTTAGTGTGTTAAAGTTCATGACTACATAAATCAAGTACTTTGTTAGTTTAGGACTGTTGAGATTACCATTACCTTAAGATATGATGGTTGCTGGTACACGGGACAAACTAAAACGAATGACAGCGAATGACCGAATGACAATTGACTTTGTACAGGGTTAATTATCATTCGCGAATGACAGCGAATGACAACGAATGACACCGAATGACAACGAATGACAACGAAGGACAGTGGTGAGAGGAGATAGAATGATTAACAGAGTGGAGTAAATGCGGTTATTGGTTTTCTGCGCAAAATGATTTGAGGAAAATCGCATGTTACGTGGTTGCAGGGTTTTGGTGTAATTTACGGAGAGAAACCACAGGGAAAGTTTTTGTGTGAGATTGCGCTTGAGTGCTGTGCTTTTGACATTTACCTATATTTATATAGAAAGATAACTGAAGGCTTCTGAAGCCGTTTCAAGATATTGTTAGTTTCTAACAATTAATATCGGAAAAATGATGTTAAATTTACTTTTTAAAATCAGACTTACAATTTCGCTTACTATAAGGTGCTTTTTTTTTTATCTTGTCCGTACTTTATACTAGATCTGTGAGCCACGCACTTCGCGTCCACTCGGTTCATGCGTGGCTTTAATATACCCACGAAGTCTGAACTGTGATACCCGGTTGACTGTGCTGTCATTACTGTCATTCGTTTTAGTCAACGCAATTTTTTAGTGTGTACAACATATTGTCATTCGCTATGTGTAACGCAATTGTCATTCGTTTTAGTAACACCCTGGTACACCACTGTCTGTGAATGAAGTGGGCTATTCTAATTCTCTTGGGAAACCACTCCACATAGTTTGGCTTTAAAGTCACCAGTTATGTTCCCACATCTTACTGTACATAAAAGGCTAAAACCTATTCAACATTACTGTTCCTTACGTAGGTTCTGACCTTTGAACTTATTTTCATACATTTAGGTGTTTCAAATTAGAGGTTACATAGTTTCATTAAAAGTATGGCTGAATGATTCAAGGGTAGATATATGCACAAAGTATGTTGACATTGGGACATGATTGACCAAAATTTGATAACCTAGCAGATTTTGGAGCTTAACTTATGGCCTTCAAAATGATGTGAAAGGTTGGTCGAATCCTGTATTTTATTTTAAAACATTCAGATCATACAACCTCTGGCTTAGTGTGCATCAGTAAAATATGTCTTTCTTGGGCCAATTTTAATAGTTTGATTAATCCAAATTGGGAATGCATGCTTTTAGCCAGAACTGGATGGACAGTAGTAACATTTGATCCAACATGTATTAAACTGTAGGTCTAAATTTAATTACAGTAAGATTTAGAATTAGGTATAGGCCCATACCAATTATCCTTAACACCTATCCCGGGATCCTGTCACAGGATGGAAATTATAGGATGGAGGGTGTGGGCTGGAGTACAGGACAATGGTCAGTGGTGGTGAAATAAGGCAAACCATAAAATATTTCAAAAACATGAAAATGATAAAACAAGAAGTAAAAAACCCTTTTTTTTTTTTTTTTAAATCTGAAATTTGTCTGTTTTGTTTTCAAGGATACATTGCCTGCTTCACTTTCACATCAATTTTTTCTGATTTCTTCTTCAACTGTTGAAGTCCGTTGATCCATATTTCTGCATCTTTCTTGCTACGGGCCACCAGGTTCAGAATTCTGGTCTCGCCGTTGAGGATGACCGAAAACGAGGCATCCTTTGGGAATTTCCGCATGTCTCTGAACTTGTCGGTGTTTCTTCCCGGTCTGATTTCTTGGATGTCGTCTATGGCGACTGCGAGAGAAGCACAGACGAGATGATACGATCGGTACGATCGGTACGATCCATAAAATTAGGGGGTGTTGTGACATGTCTTGTCGTACCAGTGGCCGAGTGAATCGGAGCAAACTAGAGTGTCACTGCGACATCGCAATATTATATCAATCGGTGAAACCAAGGCTGTAAATCGCTATATATGACTGTATGCTCCTGACATCATTTTGTCAAATCAGCATAAAACAACATAGCTTTTTTTAACTGATACTGTAACAACCAAGAACACAAAACAAGGTGTGTAAACCAAATTTGTAAGATGTCATGGTAAATTCGTATTATGTTGTGATATTTTTTGACTGAAGTGTTGTTTCCTGCAATTCCTAGTTTGTTAGAAAATGGACTGTCAGAAAGTGACGGATGTCAAATACATATGACTTCATATCGATGTGATATATGACCTCTTAGAAGTTACATCTTATATGCATCAGGGGCAAAATTGTGATGGGAGGATTTTGTTGCATGTTCAAAATGGGTGTGACTTGTTGACATACATAACAAATATATCGCAATTATCATTTCCTATGGTAGCAGAAAAGGAAACGAAGACCCTATATATTTCTATACATGTATGGAAAATATCATATTACAACAACCCTAGACTAAAGAAATTTTCTGAGTCAAATAGCTAGTGGTAGTCCGAAACATCACATTTCTGTTTGGACAACCAAATCAGCTTTGGCGGTCTTTCGAGAGACGTCGACTGGTTGTTTACATCAAATTCACATCGCACTGTAACTCAATACCTCCACCAAATAGATAATGATAAATTGGTATCACCCTATCTTTCACACTTTGGAGCCCAATTCAAGTTGGTGTTCTATTCACCAATCCTAACACATCTATCCTACAGTGTACATATTTGGTCTCTCTTGTTATTTTGCTAAAGAACTCTGGCGCCTAGCCAAGGGGGGCGAAGGGGCCAGCCGCCCCCCCTTGAGCATATTTTTAATGTATGTTTTTATGATATCGCTAGTAATATCAAAAGAGAAAATGCTAAGATGCAATTTACAAGGCCTGGGAAGTGCCATTTCCAGCGATCTGGGAGGCATTTTCAGCCAAAATTTTCTTCTACGCTTCACACCAACCATGGTGGCTCTACACTTAGATAGTTTGCAATAACATATCTACGGCTCTGAGAGTTTGCCTACTGTACAGTTTCGCCCCTCCCTTGGCAAATTCCTCGCTACGCACCTGGGACAACTAAATTTGTTGTTCAGACAAAAATAGGGACAACCCCAAAGCAATTCCTTAAAATATTTGCCTCAAGTGTGAGAAAACCACTATCACTGAATGATTCTTAATATACCTTGCAGCTCCTTCTGTTCCTTTTTCGATGGCGTGTATCGAAGATAGAGCTCGTTTTCGGTGACTCGGAAAGTCCGTTCCTTGACCGACTTCCTTCTCTTGCTACACGATACTTTTGTCAGTTTTGTTCCTTCTTTGAGTGGAGTCAATAGTCTGTCACCTGTTTAAAGGAAATTGAATAATCATTGTGAGAAATAAAGAAACGGGCGAGCCAAGAATCTGATCAATGATCAAAATCTTCACGGTACCTTGATGCGACGTCTCTCTTTCCCACTCATTGCCTCGTTCAGACCCTACACCTGTGTTACTGTAGTGTCCCGATTGAGCAGGCTCCCTGAAAACTCCCCTCCCCCACCCCCCTCCCCCCTCCCCTAATCAAGCCCTACACCAACTTCCCAAGATACATGCAGACATGGCCACAGTTCAAGGATGAAAAATATGACATATTTAAGGCCTTAAATAATCGATCAACTAATTATATGTTGTCAACAATTTTTTCTTCTAATGCAATGCCTACAGTACAAGTGGACACAGATGGTTTCATTAATAGGCAGTTAATTTATTTAGATTTTGCTTATAATATCATTTTATATAATCTTTTCTCCAGTGATGCCTCGCCAGCCACCACTGACCTACTAGTAGCTGTTACCCTGTTCAAGTTAACAACCTTCCTCAGAGCTGAGGTCACCATCCACACAAATTGCAATTAACTTGACCACTGCTTAACAACTTCATAAATAGCATTATTGATTATAACACATATTTTGTATATATATATTTTAAGAAAGAAATGTTTTAATGCGTCGTAAATTAATTAACTGATAAATTAATTAGCAGGCTATCACCAGATGTAAAACTGAGGTCATTTGAAACAGATAATCGGTGATCTAATCAAACATGACATTATAATAACCAATACTGTCCTCTATAGGCAATTACCCTCCAACTGGCACTGGCCAGGACAATCACATCTTGCAAGAGACTATCATTTGCTTAAAGGGTGTGAAGACTCGCGCAAAAAGAAATGTCTAATGCCGGTAATCTGACCTAGTTTCGAGTGAGGTGGAACAGAAGTGTTAAACACCACCATCGATCCCAGAAAATACACACACAGCTTGCTACTGTCGGTAATTAGACACTAGTGTACAGTCAGTACATACAGCTGCGGTCAATACCCACAGCACAGTATACAAATGATACAGCGATGGACATCTCAGGTCCAGCTAAAGATAACAATTAAGGTATCACGTTTCATTACTGTCTGCATTTTGTAGCGACACAAACAAAACGTCACTTGCAAGCAACAGAAAGTTAACATTTTCAGATGGCCGCACACGGTTTGGGGCGAGTCTTGTCACTAATGAAAATTTTCAAATTAATGAAAAATATATATATAATTTCAAAGGAGAAATAGGACCAATTACAAAAAAGTTGCCCTCAACCTACTGCACATTTGGTTCCATTACCAGAGGAACTGTCTGTAGACATTCAAATTTAAGTGATACTTTGCTTATATTTGTTTGTTTTTTTATCTTTTTTTTGTACAAATATTGAAGACCTGTATGAATATCATCATAAATCATTAAATTGCTTCATTCTGATATTAATAAAGCAAATATATATATTTGCAGGTGTCTTGTTGGTAGGAGGATAAACAGATTATAGAACATCTGTTGAGTGCTACTTCACAGTGCAATAAACTAGCAAAAGTATATACATATTTAAATTGGCACAAAGTGTCATCACTTGGTGATAACGTTCAGTAATTAGCCGTCACAAGCTCATATTTTTGTCCGATTTATCAATTTTTTTTCCTTAATATCAGTCCCCAATAAATAATAACAGAGGGTTACTTTAGAGAAGTCCTCAAAGTGTCAAAGGTCACGATAACATTCATCTATGGAAGTAAGTTTATGACCGGTATGCGGCTTAGGCCTATAGGACTACTTTCAATTTCGTGGCTAGCCTGTGCTAGGTTTCTTCTCTTGAACAGTATCTTTCCTTTGGTCTTGCCGATGTAGCTTGTAAAATTGTGTTATTTTCTTTCCATTGCAATGAATAAACAGGTTAATATCGGCGGTCGCAGTGATTTTACGGTAAATCGTTCGCTCCATAAGGGCAACAGAAAATAAATTTATTTCTTTGGATTACGACAGCTTTTTTCAACTAAAGCCACCTGGTCAGAGTGCATTTAGAATAAGAAACATGGAATCTGCTTCGAAAGTAGTTTTCCCGAAATTCATCAGCAAACACGTATTGAGACTTTAAAAGAGACAAAACTTAATCTTCAAAATTGCTATATATGTACACAAAATTTTGAAGACTAAACTATTGCCTGTGTTATGGGAATTTGAAAGAAATCATGTGGTTGGATAGGAAGAGAGATAGAGAGCAAGAGATAGAGAGCAAGAGATGGAGAGCGAGGGGGGGGGGGTCTTGTTGTCATTTATTTATAGTGCCAAGATTGATATCAGGTCTCAAGGTTTCACTTTGACTTCCAGGACTTTACCTGTAGTGTTCAAACGATGCTATCTTTTATGTCTATTATTTGTGTCATTTGTATATTAAACACCCCTAGCAACACAATCAATGAGTCCTGTCTCTCACCCACCCTCTCACTTGTAAGATAACAGTTAGTCATAGTAAGGGTCAGAGGTTATCACCACTTACAGAGTTGTTTGTGTCTGCGGTCACTCACATCCTGGTAACAGTAGAGAGAAGAAGTCTAATAGATTAGAGAACAGTATAATCTTGTGTGGTGTATTATTTTTCCATCATCTTTGGAACATTATATTAACCAACCGGCAAATTTTAGTTCCAAAGGAATGTAAGAGACTGACTTCGGTCAGCTTGCGGTTTTGATAAGCCAATGAGGCTTCTTCGCGAGGTCCTGCTTGCAGGAGGATCTAAAATACATACATAGATATGTAGGCCTATAAATATACAGTTTTTATTTTGAAAACCAATCTCTTTTGGGAAATATAGTCCCTCCCTGCCTCCTTTCCCTCTTCTTTACGATAACATTCTCTCATATGTTTGATCTGCCCGAGGTAATCGGAATATTTTCAATTTCCTATTCCAAGCATGACCATATTTATAGTACAATAGTGAGCACTGCATATTATAGGGACTAGCAGCAATTCCAATTTGCTAAAGTGCATGTGTCACGTCTAGATACAACAGAATCTGCAAGATATATGCCTGTGCCAGTGCCCATGCATAATTAAATGATGGGGCAATTCAGTTCAGGGGTTGGCTCGGGTAAGCTTCCCCCTAATATTTTAATTGCCACAATCCCATACCAATGCAGTTTATAATAAGCTCGGCTATTTCCACTAAAAAAAATTTCAACAATTTCTGACTTTATTTTTCCACTTCAGTGAATACTAAATAATGGGGAGTCTTCCATAACTTTCAGAATCTGATGAAAGAATATGCATGCTTAGATGGTGAATAAATTCTACACTTTTACCCTTACTTTGTTTTGTTGGTTTATTCATTGTATACTTATTTTGTATGACACCAGTAAGCCTATAGCTTTTGGTAAAATTCCTAGAAATTGATGGATAATTGCAAATGGTTTCCTTTCAACACCGTCAGCTTTTCACTAACGAGTGCTATTTAAATTGTAAAATAGTTGATCTTATATGAAGAAGATTTCCATGATATTTTTCTCCTCCTCTTTTAAACATATAAAATTTGCAAAATATAAAAACTTTGAATGTTGACCTCAAAGTATGGAAAGCTGAAAGCAGGGATCCATTCAGTTTGCTAGCAAAATTGTCAAACTTTTTACACTCTATTTCATAAAAAATTCACAGAATCTTATTTTGATTAACTTAAGCTGAATTTTGACCTTCATTGTTAATTGTGAAAATCCTGGTCTAACAGTTCATAGAAACTGTACTTGAACACTGAATATTCTTGTTGATATTCCATCCATCCCAACCAATGGACAGACAATTCAGAAGCTTTTTCTGAGTCAAGTTCCATTCAAATAATTTATGAGAAGGAAACAACCGACAATTACCCGATAACTAGTAATTAACATTCAATAGATGAAAGTAAACCCTTAAGTAGTATCTATGGCAACCCTTAGTTTGTTCAACATTATAATTTTGTTAAAATAAATATACAAGTCTTCAAGTTTTGGTAACATTTGTCGAGCAAATTCAAAAAGCTACATATAAGTGGTTTACCTAGATGCTGGGATGATGGAGGCAGCTTTATGTTTACTTTGGTATATAACAGATGCATACAGTACGTGCACTAACCACCACCCATACAGTGACATGTACACATAATAACCTGAACACAATTTATAGTGCAAGGAGTACTTTTGGACTTTGGAGTCAATGAGTAATCATTAGCAATGTGGAAACTGCCCAGGTTTTGAGCAAGGGTCACTTTATATCTCCATTAAGAATCAAGTAAATGAAGATCAAACAACATATGTGCAATGAAATGCAATGCTAATTGAATCTTGTGTAAGGTTAAGGTTAGATGAACTACCATGCAGTTGTAGGTCTTGAAAATCTGTTAACTATTGGCAGACCCCAGCTATGTTTGCCATAAACCTGTGTGAAAACTTTGGTTCTTGCTTCAAACCCAGGTACATCTCATAAATGTTTTGTAAGGAAGAACTGGATTTTAGAACGCTTACATCAAACCAAGAGCCGCGTTCCGGGTACATTTTCTAAAATAGACCGCAATATCTCATTCTAGGCCCTAGACACATCATTCTAGAAATCAGGCTGATGTCAATCAAGATGCTAAGAAGTTGTTGTTTAACTCTCTCATTTCAACTTAATATTATTACTAATTTTGAATGTTCATCGGGATGAGACACAAACAAAATAAGTACTACTAGTAATGATATTGATAATTTAAACAACCCTTCATGTTCTGCACGAATTATTAATCGAAGCAGAATTAAATTTTATACACCCTCAGTCTTGCCTAAATATAGAATCTATATGCCTACACATTTGCAGAAATTCTCTCATTTGCCATGTTGCAATCTTTATTCAACTTTTTTGCGACATTCAACATTTAATCAAATTAACTGATTTTGTTATCATCAGCTTTTGTTCTTTCAGTGTTGACCATTAGATAAATTAGCCTACCTTAACCATTGTAGAGAAAACAACATTGTGCTAGGCTCTACCTCAGGCCCGTAGCCAGAGCAACCGATTTGGGGGAAAATCAATGCAGGAGGATTACCAACCTGGGGAAGGGGTTATTGTATTCCATTTTTCTGTTGGTATAAACCTTACCTTTTTCTTATTAAGCCTAGGTACTACAAGTTGTATAAATAAAAAACAATTTTGGGGGATATGTGCCCCCCCCCCGGCCACATACCTGCTCTACCTAATTGATGTGAACAATCACACAGTAAATATCCCACCAAATAGCCAATGACAAATGTAAAGCTATGCTTAAGACCTAGGTTAGGTAAGAACAATCTGAAATAGCCTAGGCTAGGCCCCTTGGCCAAAGTTAGAGTACTAGGCCTAGTACTACTACTAGGCCTAGGCCCTAGGGGCTATTTGCAACAAGAAATGTAACTTGTAAGGACACCACACATGATCGACAGACAATTTATGTGAAAAAGTTACAACTCTTGTCGTGTGTGACCAGTTTATTGAACCTTCAAAGTAAAAACTTGTATATTCTGGCTACAATATCATCGGGCTTCCAAATTACAAGATCTATTATTACACAAAGTGTCTATTCTTACGACGAGTCGTAAGAATAATTGCCGATTACGCATGCGCAGTTGCTATTTTACAACCAGGAGTACTATTCTTACAACCATGAGTAACAATTATTTCCAGTTAGGGTTAGGGTTAGGGATAGGATTAGGTTTAGGGTTACCCCTACTACCCGCACTGTTGCTTTATTTACTTTACTGCGCATGAATTCGCCGATGTCGTAAGAATAGTTTATAGATAATTGTTACGACTAGTCGTAAGAATAGCCACGGCCATTATTAAAATGAAAACGTCTAACGCCAAAAGGCCTAATTACAGTAACACTAGTAACAGTACTAACAACACATTGACTCGAGCTAAGTCAAATATGAGGGTTAACACTA
>JAIPMN010014781.1:0-14333 GCA_020650975.1 Apostichopus californicus
AGCCACGTCAAGCTGAAAATTAATCTCGGTGATAGTTACCTTCATTCCGCCAGGTACTTCACTCATGGATACATTTCCGGCGGTCGCATTCGTGTATTGGATATCGAACTCAAATGAGACTACATCATGCAAGTTACTCAAACAAGTTAATTCAGTGCTACCTCCATCGGGTACTTCCACACTATTCGGTGTAACAGTCGCCATCAGTTCTTCATAAACAGTAATTACAGTAAGATTTTCGCAAAGATCGATGGTATTTTCCGTGTTCATACAAACCAGTTTGGTTCCATTGAAAGTAGTGTTAATAGAAGGTATCTTAATGAGATGTATATTGTCGTCGACTTTCTCTTCGGTTACTACATTGTGGGGTATGTGAATCATACCTGATGTTCCATTTCTGATTGACAAAGATATATCATCGGTAGGACAACTGAGAACTATGTCGTCACCAGTGAAATAAGTACCGAATATACTATTGCTCATAAAGGTGCAATTTTGAACATAATCGGCGACCACGTTCAAGGAAAGGGTGTTTGAAATGGAGTTAGAGACCGCAATTGCAACTGTACACCCATAGAGTGCTGAATCCATCATCGACACTCCACGAATCGTCAAAACATTTCTGCCGCTGTTCACAGTTAATGAATACTTTTCACGATTCAAATAATTTCTTAGCTGTTCGTTTACTGCTAAATAGAAAATGTTTTGCCTCGAATATTTAATCCAGATGCCAACGCTTGACGAAGCCCTGGGATATTCACACGTAAGATTAACATCATCTCCTTCGCTTACAAAATAAACGCCATTTTCATCATATTGTACATCTGTACTGACATAGAACTGCGGAGATCCATCAACTAAGGTTGTAAAGATCCAAACAGCAGATACAATAATTCTGAGGTCTATGTGATAATACATTGTTTTGCTATTCTGAATTAACGTTGGTCAAGAATTTGACTAATTGTTGGACTAACCAAGTCTTTTTGTTGAAGATTCAAGAATGAAAAGTAACTGTATTACAACCTACTTATAACCAACAACCGAACGTGTGCATAAACTGCTTTATAAAACCTCGAGTAACTGAGAGTGTTTCGATCCTATACCTCTATAGTATAGGGTATCCGCATAGGCAAATTAGATTGAAAGAGATTGGTTACTGGAGAAGTGACACATCAGATAAGCCAGAAATACACAAACACGAACAGAAGAAACAGAAAACCTTTCTGTAATTGGCACACAAGTTGTAGTTGTAGATCGCAACAAAAATTACATACAAATTACATATACTGCTGTAAATGGCAATACCAAGAGCAAAGTGTTCACACTATTCCCGTCCTACATATATATATATTTATATGTATACTTTACTTTTGATGGTCTATACACTTCCACATTGTAAAATTTACACGGTGTAGACGAACGACCTTAGATATTTACATAACTAAAGGCCTATACATATTACGTCAACTGTGACAATGCCGATTAGGAATCTTTTATTACACCGTACATAATGGAACAAAGTGTGATATATACCTTCATAACTAACCCGCGAGACATTTTAAAGTTGCGCATTTTTCCAATCGATATCATTCTACCACAATTAAGCTGTCATTTAGTTTAATATCCGTCTGCTGTATATTCTTGGTCCCTCACCTTTAATGATTTTCCTGGGGGAGGGGTTGAAGGCTGGTGATCGAAGGCTGGTGGATCCCGAAAAACCACGCTTTATAATGAAATAGCGCCATCGTAACTTCACATTGGAGGAACGTCAAACATGTTCAACAGTTCTCCTATGTTTTTGTTTTTATCTTCTAAAGGACACAAAACAGTGAACCGCAATTTCCCAGCAAGCTGTATCTGCAACAGTCAGGCCGTGTAGGACGGGAAGTGGACAAAAGCAGCTACAATCCTGCCCGTAGCCAGACTAACTGATTTGGGGAGGGGGCGGGGACATCAACGCAATTGGATCGCCCTCCTGGGAGATGGTTCAAGAGATTTTTTTGGTTATCTCATGGGTCTTAGATGCCAAATGATGTCATCTTTTCCATCTTTTTGCCCTACATTTGTATTCCTTACCTACCTTACCTACCTTACCTACTTTATTTAGATTGGCAGGGGCGAGTGCCCCTCCCCCACCCGTGGCTACGTGCCTGGTTACAATAAGTACTCACAATGTCTTCCATCGATAAATAGAATAGATATGTCAAGCAGTAACGAAAAGAAAAATAACAGAAAAATTAGAAAATGCTTTCCTTTAAGATTATGTCCGCATGAAACTATAACATCAAGTACACACACACACACACAAATAACACACACACACAATATCCCATTCCAAAGATCAACTATACCTTGATTCTGGAGAAATGTATCTGACTTATACTACATAAGGCCATTGGCTGTTCCTTCAACCAGGTTGACACAGTTCAAATGTATTTCAATAAATGATGCCAAACTTGACTTCCAGATCTTTTCACGTTACCCTTCGCATGTCTTTGCAATGCTACGATTGTTCTATTAGAAGGAAACAGGGTGAGGGGCAACTTACACAATGTCCAAAGTTAATATAAAACAAAATAGTTTGGATACACATACACACATGCACAAAGGTTGAAAGATTTCAGCTTTGCCAAAATGGATATAACACTTTATACAGCGTCTCGTTGAATGGAACAAATTACATCTTTCAACTCATGAAATATTTGCACTATTGCACTCATAACCATTCATTATTTGTATAATATTATATTACACTTTACGGTGTTATGAGTATGTGGTTACATGGCTACATACCACATATTTGAGGTTCAGTCTGTAACGTCTTAACTTGAGGCTAATGTGACGTTTTGTCACCTTTAAGAACTTACAAAATTAATTTTGTTCTCTTTTGATGTTATTTATCACTATACCAAAACTTGTAACTTCCCTGCACCATACACGAATAAATAACGATATTTTGTCGCTGCAATGGGGAGTTCATGATTAGTTAACTATCGAATGAATTGCTGCTTTCTTGACGAGGATGGAGACGTCAGAGTAATAATTCTTTGCACATAAAATGTGTTATTTTTTATATGTTGTATATTTTGTATATTGTGACATGTTGTTTCAGTATGCGCTTCCGTACTTTTCCGAGTAACGGGCACGGTTTGAGATTCTAGAAGATGTTTAAATTATAACTCCCTATTACACTACACTACTTGATACTATGAAGTGTTTAATAGATATGACACGAATAACAGGCATAATACCCCCCCTCTCTCTCCCCCACCTCCTCCGTCCCCGCTTTTTGTGTACCCAACGCAGTCCTCTGTTTTATAGAGCGCTTTAAATGCTAACAAATCGAAACTTCAAGAAATAACCAAGGAATTTATGACAGGTAAAATATCCATCACAACCGAGGCTTGTAAAGAACTGGATTGGTGGGATTCAAATCTCAAACGTACACATAAAGCGAGGCTATTATAAAACAACTGTTCGTTTGATGTGTCGGAAGAATTCCAATCAAACATTCCGGATGCAATGCGACAATTAAAATAGCATAGCAAGCATAGACCTATACACTAAATAGCTTAATCAAAGCCAAGTTTTATTCCAAAATGATGAAATAAAACTCGACAATCTTGAAGTTTCCAATTTGCTTTCTGCACTTGACTTATTAAGACTGATATTACAATAAGCAGAAATTTCGAGAATTGCATCAATTGCTATGATTAATCTATGTTTGAATTCATATGCAGCGCCCTCGCTTTCACCAACATTGGCGCGTTATAATCTCGAATATGTATATAATACACTCTGTTGTCTCCTCTCTCCATCTCTCTCTCTCTCTATTTTCTTTAACTATCGTTATCATTTAATTCTAAAGTGACAAGGAAATCAATTCTGTGATATGCAATATAATGATCTCGAAAAAATCCACATCGGCAACAAAATTTCGAACTATTTCGAGACCAGGATTGTCGAAAATTGTGGAGTGTTCGCTCAGTGGTTAACGCCGGTGCCTTCCAATCATAAGGTCCCCGGTTCGAGTCACTCCAAGATTAATGTATGTCGTCCAGTTACAGAGTTGTTGACCATTGACAATTCATAATCATGGACGTTAAATATGAATGTAAGAGACTGACTTCAGTCAGCTTGCCGCTTTGATAAGCCAATGAGGCTTCTTCGTGAGTTCCTGCTTGCAGGAGGTTCTACAAATAAGACCTAGCCTACATGTGGCTACCATTTCAATTTCAGTGTCTTAAGCTCTCCGGTTACTTCAGTCATTATATCACAACGAAGAGTCCAATGGCCTAACTTCTAACAAACCTAAGACTCTTTTCATGCAGTGACGCAATTCGTCTCAGAACCGTACAACCATCTCCTCCCCACACGTACCCATCCTTAACACCTCAAAAAGTCCCGCGACCCAATAAGGTGAAATAGGTGACGCTACAAAGAAAATCTTTTCATTTGAACAATTGGTTGAACTGTTCGAACATTTGCTGCATATTATAAAATAGATTGGTAATACAATTACTACGATTTATGATACCACAGCAACATTTGAAGGTCACGGCAGATATCAACAAGTAATTGGGAGAAAATGTGCAACTATTTTGATGTCAACAATTTGCGTAGATTGAATAACGATTTTATTTTCTGATATTTCCAATTCATTTGATAATATTATCAATTCATTTGAGCGTATCATCGCTAACATAACCAAGCATTTGTAGATATCAGCAGCTACTTAGTGATATCAGCATTTTCTTTTCAGAATCTGAATTTGAATGAGGTGGTATGGAACTCGAAATGTCACATTTCTTCGGAAACAACTTATATGGCTGCAAGCCATGCTGTGACGTGAAACAAAATTGTCACATAATGAGATAATACCATCTATTTCATTAGTTGACACCTTTACCCACAGTAAATCGACTTTTCAATTACTCCGCCTTGTCGCTCTCTCAGAAGGACCGCCGTTCGGGACAAAATTTGTTATCGGTTTTGGTACTCTCTGATAGTGTCAAATGACGATTTATAAGCATTTTCAACAAATGATTAACTCTAATGTCTCACAACTCGAATTTTATTCAATGAGATTTCAAGAAAAGAATGGTTTCTCTTCAACTCATGTCTTCGACGATTTACTTGTCAAATAACGACCTGTTTCTCCTTTACCTCGTTATTGGGCGACTGAATCAAAGAAAGATTCCTCCGCAACTCATTATTCGACAATGAGTATCGTCTGTCAAACAAAAGGACTTGTCACTGCATGAGCCGCCACCACCCCCAGACGGTGGCGCTGTTAAGCAACTCTTTCCCGTGGTAATTTTGATAAGTTCAAATTGAATAGCTACTGACATGCACTTGTATGCGCTATTCGGGGTAATTGCCTGCCATTGAAATAGGCCTAGTACCCTGACTGACGCAACATGGACCCTGTCACACGAGGGTCCGTAACGCTTTAATATCCAGGGTCGAGAAATTGGGTCTAATGGTTGATTCAACGCGAAATGATAAGTATTTTAAATGGCAACCCCCCCCCCCCCTCCCCCCCCCAAAAAAAAAACGGTTTTGTATTTTTCATATCGATCAATATGCGTACAACTTTTACACAGATTACGTACACGATACCACTGTTTTTATCTATATTTTATTGTCAAGTCGAGTTCTCTTTTTAAATGTGGCAATGAAATCTCGATAAAAGTTATAATGCTGTATGTGGCTATACGTATATGTTAAAGGATATTTTGGTCGCAGACACTTAACGAAATTGATTGGAAATCTACTGCATCTGATGGTCCGAACCATTGTTTTTAATAGCATTTTGTATCATGAACCACCCGATACAATGAACATATATGTTTTATTGGGGAGGGGGGGGGGGTAAACTTTATGGTTGATAAATGCATCTGGAAATAGAATATAGTAAGTGATGTCATAAGCAATAATGAGCCACTGAAGAAAATAATCTGCTTACAAACAAGTTGCACGGTGAAAAATGTGTATTGTTGAAGGTCTATACACTTGGCCGTTGTAAAAGTACCCGAGGGTGTAGACGAATCATCGCAGATATTTACACAATTATACATATTATTACGCCAACCGTGACAATGTCATTAAGGAATCTTTTATTACCAGCACAATATACCTGTACACAATGGAACAAAAAATGACGTTAATAAGCACCTTCATAACTATCTCGCGATAATTTTTTAAGTTGTATATTGCCTTGTTTTGAAAATGTACGGTATATCATTCTACCACAATCTCGCATTTGATATCGGTCTGCTACATGACTGATGATAGGACCAATGTTGAAATAAGTGATCTGTGTGATTAAAACCGTTACACAGTCCGTAATATGTGTCTTTATCCACTCTTTAACCATACAAAAATCATATTGTGTTTATGCTATGTTTTATTGCCTGTCTCTCAACATTACGTCAAATTTCTCCGTTCTTTTAGTGGTTTTGGTGAACTAAAAGTGACTGGTAATATCTTCAGATACAGTTATATATATATTTACTTTAAAGGTCTGTTACCATCAGTGACCACACTAAAAAAAATACCGTTAAGGAGTTTAATAAACAACTCGATCATTGGCAGTTTGACGCTGATATATAAAGGTGAACTCTGACCTTTTACTGATAAAACAAATAAAACAGCAATGATAAACAAGTAGGCTATATGCGTTACATGCAACATGCCATATAGAAAGAAAGGAACGACTTGATAATTAACTACGGAACCGAAATGAGTTATACCGATATGACACAAGTCCAGAAACCATGCTTCACCATGTCAGTAGTATCGGTGACAGCTTAAGAAATATATGAAGCTTTAAAAGGACTGGTTTTGTGTCTAACCAAACGATTCTCCAAAACCAAAACATTCCTAAACATTTACTCTTCCACTAAGTAACGCTTTATTCCATTAATTAATATATATCCGAATAAAATATGCTTTGTTCAAAATGGTCAAGTACTAGTAGATTTTATTAAATTTGATATAGAATCGAATTATACAACAGATACGAATGAAATCATATTTCTTATTTTATGTCATTTCAAGCAGAAACTAAATTCTATTCCATGCACAGATGTTTTGTCCAATACAGATTTATTTCATGTATACGTTCCTAAAATTTACTCTTCCACCAAGTAACACTTTATACCATTAATTAATATATATCCGAATAAAATTGTCTTTGTTCTAAATGGTCCAGTACTAGTAGACTTGATTAAATTTGATATAGAATCGAATAATACAACAGATACGTATGATATCACATTTCTTATTTTATGTCATTCCAAGCAGAAACTAATTCTAATCCATGCACAGATGTGTTTGTCCAATACAGATTTATTTCATGTGTACGTTCCTAAAATTTACTCTTCCATCAAGTAACGCTTTATACCATTAATTAATATATATCCGAAAAAAATATGCTTTGTTAAAAATGGTCAAGTACTAGTAGATTTTTTAAATTTGATATAGAATCGAATTATACAACAGATACGAATGAAATTATTCTTTCTTATTTTGTGTCATTTCAAATTAAGCAGAAACTAAATTATAATCCATGCACTGATGTTTTTGTCCATTACAGATTTATTTCATGTATACGTTCCTAAAATTTACTCTTCCACCAAGTAATGCTTTATTCCATTAATTAATATATATCCGAATAAAATTGTCTTTGTTCTAAATGGTCCAGTACTAGTAGACTTGATTATATTTGATATAGAATCGAATTATACAACAGATACCAATGAAATTATTTTTCTTATTTTGTGTAATTTCAAATTAAGCAAACTTAACTATAATCCATGCACTGATGTTTTTGTCCATTAAAGAGTTCTTTCATTTACGTTTCTTCGTTCTACCAGCTGATTACCAACGTTTCATTCCCTTTCAGTCTCATATTGCATCATTGCCAACGATTTCGTAATCGGTCTGATCCAAACTAGGAACCTTCTTGCCATTGTTCGGCTCCGAGTAATAGTCATCTGTCTGATCCACACTAAGAATCTTTTTGCCACTGTTCGGCTCCAAGTAATAGTCATCTGTCTGATCCAAACTAAGAATCTTTTTGCCATTGTTCGGCTCCAAGTAATAGTCATCGTTTTCAGGCATCTTTTGGTCATTGGCGGCCTTAGCTTCATCTTTTCTTGAGGTATTCTTCTGCATTGAACTTGGTTTTCCTTTCCTCGATGATTTGCAGTAAAGCAAAATGGCGGCGACGACACCAATTATTACCAGAACAATAGCTATGGGAAGGACAATGACAATTACTTTATTGTCTGATGCCCTTGGAATGGAAGTAGCTTCTAAATCGGGTAATTGTTGTGTTGTAGTAACATATGGTATCATTATTGGTGGGGTTAAGGTTTTCATTAAGTTGATAGTTGCATAACCAAATGCATATCTGGTCCCAAAAGTGACATTACAAGACACTACTAAACCAGATGAAGCCACGTCAAGCTGAAAATTAATCTCGGTGATAGTTACCTTCATTCCGCCAGGTACTTCACTCATGGATACATTTCCGACGGTCGCATTCGTGTATTGGATATCGAACTCAAATGAGACTACATCATGCAAGTTACTCAAACAAGTTAGTTCAGTGCTACCTCCATCGGGTACTTCCACACTATTCGGTGTAACAGTCGCCATCAGTTCTTCATAAACAGTAATTACAGTAAGATTTTCGCAAAGGTCAATGGTCTTTTCCGTGTTCATACAAACCAGTTTGGTTCCATTGAGAGTAGTGTTAGTAGAAGGTATCTTAATGAGATGTATATTGTCGTCGACTTCCTTTTTGGTTACCATATTGAGGGGTATGTTGATCATACCTGATGTTACATTTCTGATTGACAAAGATAAATCACCGGTAGGACAATTAAGAACTATGTCGTCACCAGTGAAATAAGTACCGGATATACTATTGCTTGCAAAGGTGCAATTTTGAACATTATCGCCTACCACGTCCAAGAAAAGAGTGTGTGAATTCGATTCAAATAGACACTCAAATAGGCCACATGAGACCGGAATTGCAACTGTACACCCATAGAGTGCTGAATCCGTCATCGACACTCCATGAATCGTCAAAACATTTCTGCGCCTGTTCACAGTTAATGAATACTTTTCACGATTCAAATAAAATCCTAGCTGTTCGTTTACTGCTAAAGAAAACATGTTTCGCCTTGAATATGCAATCCAGATTTCAACGCTTGACGAAGCCCTGGGATATTCACACGTAAGACTAACATCATCTCCTTCGTTTACAAAATAAACGTCACTTTCATTATATTGTACATCTGTACTGACATAGAACTGCGGAGATCCATCAACTAAGGTTGTAAAGATCCAAACAGCAGATACAATAATTCTGATGTCTATGTGATAATACATTGCTATTTTGGATTAACGTTCTTCAAGAATTTTACTAGTAGGACTAAACAAGTACTTTTGTTGGAGTTTCAAGAGCGAAAAATAACTGTATAACAACCTACTTATAACCAACAAACCGAACGTGGGCATAAACTGCCTTATAAAACCTCTGAGTAACTGAGAGTGTTTCGATCCTATACCTCTATAGTAAAGGGTATCCGCAAAGGTAAAAGAAGAAATGACATTGGTTACGAGAAATGACACATCAGGTAAGCCAGAAATACACACAAACACGAACAGAAGAAACAGAAAACCTTTCTGTAATTCCACACAAGTTATAGTTGTAGATCGCAACAAAAATTACATACCAATTACATATACTGCTGTAAATGGCAATATCAAGAGCAAAGTGTTCACACTATTTTCTTCCTACATATACATATACTTTACTTTTGATGGTCTATACACTTCCTCAGTGTACAATTTCAAGGGTGTAGACGAACGACCTTAGATGTTTACATAACTAAAGGCCTATACATATTACGCCAACCGTGACAATGCCGATAAGGAATTTTTTATTACACTGTACACAATGGAACAAAGTGTGATATATACCTTCATAACTAACCCGCGAGAAACTTTAAAGTTGCGCATTGCCTTATTGTTCCAATCGATATCATTCTTCCACAAATAAGATGTCATTTAGTTTAATATCCGTCTGCTGTATATTCTTGGTCCTTCACCTTTAATGCTTTTCCTGTAACTATTTCCGTGACTCTGTAAAATTCGTTCCAATTTTCATATATTATTGCAGTACTGCAGAAAAACATCACACACAGTACAGTAGAAATATGAGACATATTGTAATACGGAGGGAACTAGAAAACAGAGATACTGTTAACAAGTATAGTGAGAATGATAAAATACATAGACAAACTAAACGCTTCAAGTCAAGAAAAGATATTTTACGAAATAATTAAGAACAAGAAAGAGAGAGAGGACAATAATTGAGAGGACAGAATGAAATTGGAAAGGAGAAGAAAAGAAAAGCAAATGAGAAAAGTGATAGACAGAGATGAGCGAAGAATAACTGCACTAAAGTAAAAAGGAAAGAACAAATTAGCGAGAGATGGTTTGGTAACTTACATAACTATAATTGCTTACAAGTTCTGCCTTCCGCTACCGTTGAAAGAAAATAAATAGGTATTAAACAGTTTTAACTAGAGATATGATAACTTCCTGATTTAACAGAAGAAGAAACGGGCTGACAAAATGCAAAAACAATAGTTGTTGATGAATAATTTATCATTGCTGGGTATTCTGTCGGCCGGGTTACTGTACACAAAAAGAACAATCTATTTACAAAATAATTGGAAACACAATAATGGTCCACAGCTTCAGAAATGACATTCAGACTTATAATTACGATATTTTATCAATAAAGCAATGCCAACAAAAATAAAGAAACTCTCTTGTCAGGAGCAAATTACTCTCTTTGTAGGATAACGACTGGGTGGTTCATTGGTGAGTATATCTTAATCCGTTTTGCGAGATTTGAAGTGTTCTTAACTGTCAATCTTTTAGCTGTACTTTTAATCTCGATGGCTAACCTTATTCTGTCCGCAGTATGCGCATCTGCTGTTATATAATTATACTTAAATATGTCATAGTACGGTGGGGTGGAAGGAGGTTTGAGTGGGATGGTGGGTGGGGGATGGGGTTGAAGGCTGGTGATCGAAGGCTGGTTGATCCCGATACACAACGCTTTATAATGAAATAGCGCCATCGTAACTTCACATTGGAGGAACGTCAAACATGTTCCACAGTTCTCTTCTATTTTTGTTTTTATTTTGCGGATCGCAATTTCCTGCTGCCTGTATCTGCAACAGTCAGGCCGTGTAGGACGGGAAGTGGACAAAAGCAGCTACAATCATGCCCGTAGCCAGACTAACCGATTGGGGGAGGGGGGGTGGGGGTGGGCGGGGACATCAACGCAATTGGTTCGCCCTCTTGGGGAGGGTTCAAGGGAAATTTATGCTTATCTCAGTGGGCTTAGATGCCAAATGATGTAATCTATTCCAGCTTTTTGCCCTACATTTGTATTCCATTTTTTTCTGTTTGTATATACAACCTTACCTACTTTATTGAGATAGAAATATAAAAAGAAAGAAAGCTTGGATGAGGGGGGTTTGAGTGCCCTTCCCCCACCGATCGCTACGTGCCTGGTTACAATAGGTACTCATAATGTCTTCCATGGATATATAGAATAGATATGTCTAGCAGTAACGAAAAGAAAAATGACAGAAAAAATTAAAAAATGCTATCCTTTAAGACCTGTCCGCAGGAAACTATAACATCAAGTTCACGCACACACACACACACAAAATCCCATTCCAAAGATCGCAACCATTATCTTGATTTTGGAGAAATGTATCTGACCTATACATAAGGCCATTGGCTGTTCATTCAACCACGTTGACACAGTTCAAATGTATTTCAATAAATGATGCCAAACTTGACTTCCAAATCTTTTCACTTTTCCCTTCATATGTCTTTGCAATGCTACGATTGTTCTATAGGAAGGAAACAGGGTGAGGGGCAACTTACACAATACACATACACACATGCACAAAGGTCTAAAGATGGCAGCTTTGCCGAAATGGATATAACACTATATTATATTACACTTTACGGTGTTATGAGGATGTGGTTACTGGCTACATACCACATATTTGAGGTTCAGTCTGTAACGTCTTAACTTGAGGCTAATAATGTGACGTTTTGTTACCATTAAGAACTTACAAAATTAATGTTGTTCTCTTTTGATGTTATTTATCACTATTTCAAAACTTGCATCCACTACCTATCATACACGAATAAATAATGAGATTTAGTTGCAATGGGGTATTCATGAATTGTTAACTATCGAGTGAATTGCTGCTTTCTTGAAGAAGATGGAGACGTCAGAGTAATAATTATTTGCACATTAAATGTGTTATTTCTGATATGTTGTATATTGTGATATGTTGGTTCAGTATGCGCTTCCGTACTTTTCCCAGTAAAGGGCACGGTTTGAGATTCTAGAAGATGTTTTAACAATACCTCCCTAGTTCACTACACTAAACTTGATACTATGAAGTTATTGAGAGATATGACACGAATAACAGGCATACTAACCTCTCTCTCTCTCTCTTTTGTTTTTAACCATCGTCATCATTTAATTCTAAAGTAAGAAGAAAATAAATTCTGTGATCTGCAATATAATGATCTCGAAAAAATCCACATCGGCAACGAAGTTTCGAACTGTTTCGAGACCAGGAATGTCGATAATTGCGGAGTGTTCGCTCAGTGGTTAACGCCGGTGCCTTCCAATCATAAGGTCCCCGGTTCGAGTCACTCCAAGATTAATGTATGTCGTCCAGTTACAGAGTTGTTGACCATTGACAATTCATAATCATGGACGTTAAATATGAATCTAAGAGACTGACTTCAGTCAGCTTGCTGCTTTGATAAGCCAATGAGGCTTCTTCGTGAGTTCCTGCTTGCAGGAGGTTCTACAAATAAGACCTAGCCTACATGTGGCTACCATTTCAATTTCAGTGTCTTAAGCTCTCCGGTTACTTCAGTCATTATATCACAACGAAGAGTCCAGTGGCCTAACTAACAAACTTAAGACTCTTTTCATGCAGTGACAAATTTCTTCTCAGAAACGTACAACCATCTCCTCCCCACACGTACCCATCCTTAACACCTCAAAAAGTCCCGCGACCCAATAAGGTGAAATAGGTGACGCTACAGAGAAAATCTTTTCATTTGAACAATTGGTTGAACTGTTCGAACATTTGCTGCATATCATAAAATAGATTGGTAATACAATGACTACAATTAATGATACCACAGCAACATTTGATTGTCACGGCAGATGTCAACAAGTAATTGGGAGAAAATTTGCAACTATTTTGATGTCAACAATTTGCGTAGATTGAATAACGATTTTATTTTCTGATATTTCCAATTCATTTGATTATATCATCACTTCATTTGAAGGTGTCATCGTTTACATAACCAAGCATTTGTAGATATCAGCAGCTACTTAGTGATATCAGCATTTTCTTTGCAGAATATGAATTTCAATGAGGTGGTATGGAACTCGAAATGTGACATTTCTTCCGAAACAACTTATATGGCTGCAAGCTAGCCATGCTGTGACGTGAAACACAATTGACACATACAATGAGATAATACCATCTATTTCATTAGTTAACACCTTTACCCACAGTAAATCGACTTTTCAATTACTCCGCCTTGTCGCTCTCTCAGAAGGACCGCCGTTTGGGACAAAATTTGTTATCGGTTTTGGTACTCTCTGATAGTGTCAAATGACAATTTATAAGCATTTTCAACAAATGTTTAACTCTAATTTCTCACAACTCTATTTTTTTACGATGAGATTTCAAGAAAAGAATCGTTTCTCTTCAACTCATGTCTTCGACGATTCACTTGTAAAATAACGACCTGTTTCTCCTTTACCTCATTATTGGGCGACTGAATCAAAGAAAGGACCCTCCGCATCTCATTATTCGACAATGAGTATCGTCTGTCAAACAAAAGGACTTGTCACTGCATTTGCCACCACCACCCCCTTTTTCTAGACGGTGGCGCTGTTAAGCAACTCTTTCCCGTGGTAATTTTGATAAGTTCAATATGAAGAGCTACTGACATGCACTTGTTTGCGCTATTCGGGGTAATTGCCTGCCATTGAAATAGGCCTAGTACCCTGACAGAAGCGACATGGACCCTGTCACACGAGGGTCCGTAACGCTTTAACATCCAGGGTCGAGAAATTGGGTCTAATGGTTGATTCAACGCGAAATGATAAGTATTTTAAATGGCTAAGATTAATGTCTCGGAATTTTTCAGTTTCAATGCTTCGGTTACAAATCCTTGCA
>JAIPMN010014784.1:533-10816 GCA_020650975.1 Apostichopus californicus
CCCCCCCCCCCCCCCCCCCCGGCTACGTCCCTGAGTACATGTCATTTTGCACCAGTTCCAGTGCTTCTATTTATTATATGAGTATAAATTAGTCCATTAAGTTGAGAACCCACACACAGGTTCCTAAGTATCTTGACTCACTATGTTCTCTACTTGACAGAGCTACATTATCATGATGACTGAGACTAACTGAAAGAGCTTTTATGCAAATTAGGTATTCAAATCTTATTCTAATTTCTCCATCCATCCTGCTGGTTTTCATTATTATAGTCATCTAGTTATCCATCTACATAGATAGCTCACTGGATACATTAAGCCATGTCACTTAAATATCATCTGCAAATTTGAAGCACGCTAGAAAATTACGAAAAATTATTTAAAGTACTTTCTGGAAGGTTTTGATTCTCCTAATTATTTTCAGCCATCGAGGAGTATTCAATTAGATGATTATATTAATAATTCAATTCTATTCAATACAAATTTATTTCTCATATTATCGTTCAGAAGAAAACATAACACACAGTACAGTAGTGACAAAGTGTAGCACAATATTAAGGGCACTAGAAAACAGAAATACTGTTAACGAGGCTATAGTGACCATAAAGAAAAATACAAAAAGAAAGAAGATTTAATTTGACAAAGATATTGACAGATTACAGAAGAGAAAGAGAAAGTCCAAATTAAATATGTCTCAGTGAGAAAGAAGGCTATGAGGGTAGCAGGAAACAGATCGGCTATTGAAAGTTGTACATGAGTGACCATTATTTGAGTTTCTAGCATATATTGCTATAACAATACTGATGACCATTAGATGTCATCATCTACAGTTGGCCAATAAGCAAATTCATTTCTTTCAACAACGGCCATATGGTTCAATTACTCGTCGGGTGTTATAGCTTCAACTGTGACATTGATACTTATAAATGTATACTGATCAAGGGGGGGGTGGGATGGGGGTGTCAGTGAGGGTGCCATGAAAAACTGTTAGAGTCTTGTTGTAAGCTAGGTGAGATCAGTAGGTGGGATTGTAAGCTAGGTGGGATCAGCGTGCCCATGTATAGGAGACTGGTAGCAGAGGAATGGGGTGAACTTTGTAATTCTCAAGAGTAGGAGTTATACAAATAAACAGGTTCCATCCTTTGTGCCAGATTGTGTTCAAAGACCTACCAGGACAAGTAACTCACATACTTTTTTTTTTTTCTTTCCTTAGGAAGTCTTCTACATTGTTAAGCTTTTAAGCTTTATGAAAGACTTCCCTCCACTTTGTACTTTTGTGGCAAAACATATACTCACATATACACATACTCATACGATATACACAGATCTCATGCCATGGTTACTACTTGAAAGTAAAAGGATGCTTTTACATGGCAAAAGGAGTACAGTGTTAAAAGGTTACTCGTTCATTCTAGGCATGGTAGAACAAGAGTGCTAAGGTTGTGAGGAGACAGGTAAGCGAGGATCGAAGTAAATACTTCAAAAACATATGTACCATCTGAACACATATATCAAACAAATATCCTAAACTTTACTATGATATTGCTGTAGTTGGAATATGAAAGTGCAAACACTGAGTTCAAATGATAGCCAATAATTCTGTGGGAAAAAACAACATTTTCGTCGTGTTCAAGTGTTGTTATAACAATACAATTTTGCAATTATTGTATACGTACTACAAACAAACAAACAAACATACATATTAAAATGAGGATATCACGAGAGCAGCTTCATTAAAATAAAAACTTCAAATCATATTGCTGACTTAGAGGACCATAGAGTATTATTACAGACATCCTTTCAGTGTATATATTGGTTCTACAGCAACACAATATAGGTACACAGTGGCTTTCTGAATTGATTTTGATGAACTTTGTCCAAGCTGTTCGATATTAAAATCTCACAACAAATTAATCTACGTCAGTAGCATGACTATGCAGGTTTCTGCATTTTCAAATAGTTGAGAACAGATTTCAAGAGTCAAAAAGTTTGAAATTTTTCCAATTTTTATCGTTGAACATGGATGTTAAAATTATGCTATTAGGAAAAGTGTTGGGGGTAACCACTTACGATACCTTTGGGGATCAAAACTAATTTATTCAATATTTACTTAGTTATGAGCTTACCACTCGTTGTCCTAGGATAACAAGTTCAGTTGGTGAAGAAAATTTGAGAGATTGTCTTTGTGTGATTACTTGCAAATTTAATTTTGGGTAATACTGAGCAGATTTGGAAAAAATTGGTGGCCAGACTCAAGTAGCAATCTTCCAAATAAATGCTAAACTACCCAACAATGCTCAGCAATGGTCAAAATTTATACTTTCAAGCTTTTCAATACATGACCAGTTTGTCTTAATTCTGAACCCCAAAAAAAGGCTAGTAGTCCGAATTGATCAAACATAGTTGCTAAACTGAAGGATTAAGACAGTTATTTTTTTATGAAATTTTTGAAATGAAATATCTAGCATTTTAGTAGCATTCAATGTTTCAAGTTCTAGCAGCAGTTTGAACCCAAAATATGGTCAGATTTCTTGTAGTTCAGTCAAGTAATTTGTATTGTTATTAAAATTGTAACTAACATACTACCAAATAAAAAAGATTCTGGCAGCCTGCAAAATTTGGATAGACCACAAATTATCGTTAAAAATACGATGATATCTTTTAATTGTTAACAGATGTATCTTGATACGAAAATGCTGTATTTTACGCGAGAGCCAAGGAAAAGTAGCCCACCTGTAGACTATACTGCTCAAATAAGGCGAGTTTATTTAATTCTGTTTCTGGCCCGACAAACACCTACTGGGAATTTAATTCCATTGCTTTAAGTTTTGATTAAATTTGACATGTTTCCTCTATTTAATTAACCAATTATTAATGATACGGTGGGTGGACGTTTCTACAGTACTGCACATGTACGTATACTGTACAATATATACAATTTCATCCACGAATTCACTTGTGCTACAAATATTTCCTGCGACAATATGCTGAGAAACTGTAACTGGTTCAACACATGAATGAAACTATGTCATCGCCCGGAGTTAACCAATCAGATTTATACCGAGTCTTTCTGCAGGCCTGGAAGCTTCATGCCAAAATACTTGACACGACCACCAGGCAATCCTCTTTGCATTAGAAATTTCTCTCCGGTGATAAACCCCACCAGTCAATCTCGAGTCACTTTCCGCAATGTTCTAATTGATACTGATGGCACTTCAACTAAAATTTCCTGATTAAAGCTTAGAGGAAAAAACCCATCCACACTGGGCTGCATCTAGAGGGGTAATTTTACACTCACTGTTGATGTCGAGCCGAGAAACTGTATCTGTACGAACAAGCTCTCGCCCGAACGGCCTGAGATAGGGAACAGTAACAAATTGTAAATTGAACAAGATCTACGAGAAAATTGAGTTAGTTTTCAGAATGAGAAATTAAGGCCTGTCTGTATATTATGAAAGCAATGACTCACGTCGAATTTAAAATGGTTCTTTTGTCAAAGCTTTTAGGTTCCGGGATGAGGCTGTACATGAGGCGTGTCTATCGTTCGGGACTTTTTATTGCCATAAACAACACCGCAGCACACACGGATTGCTTATTAATATTCATACGCCTGTTATTACATGTTTAGCTACTACCGAGGTTTATCGAAGCACTTTTGTCTTTGATAACTGTTCGTTTGCAGCAATTTTATTAATCATATCAAAATATTTTCTAAACATAATCACTAACAAGGTTGCTGAAAAACTTTCCCATCGTCTTCCACTTACGAATGATCGGTACTTTTTTGCATATTTTTATAATATTTTAGCAGAGATTTCTTTTAATTTTTACAAATTGATGTCCGTGCGGACACTTTGTTTCCTCCAGCCCGAAAGAACCAGAGATGCAGACAAGTTAATTCCCGAAAATGCAGTTGGAACAGTTTAAGGTAAATAACACCTACATTTTAACAAGCAGATTTATGGCATGGTAAACTCTTCAGATTCCACTGCAAAGTATTATCTTTCAAACTACTGTTTTAATAAACACTTTTCATATAACCTCTCAATTTCATCAATGCAGGAAAGCCAAAATCTTGTTCCTTCTATATTGTCCTAATGATACTAACTTTTCAGAACATTGCTAGCAAAGGACACTCAAGATAAAAAAGAAAAAAAAAAGTCACATTTTTTTCATCACTGCAATAAAAGATATCATTGAGGATATAAACATGTTCACCTCTTTTCTGTAGCCACAGTTATAACAAGCAGAATCTTGTGAAGCCTTTCAGTGCAACCAATCAGACAACACCTTAATTGGTTTCTTTTCATATGCTCTCTCTCCCCTTGTTTCTGTTTTGTTGTTTCTCTTTGTGACGGTCGCTGCCATTGCTTAACATTACCAAGGCAGGGAATCCATAAATCTCTTGAGCTTTCTTATGAACTTGTGACGTTAATGATTTATTTTATAGTAAAGCATTATGCCGACTGCTTAACATCTACGCTCAAAGATTTCAAGCTTCCTACGCTTACAAGGCATAAAAGAGAAAGTTGCTACAAAAGGTTTTATTTCAGTCAGTTTCTCTTTAAATATCAAATCGATAGACTAATCTGGATTAGTATCACGTTTGCTTTAACCGCATTAATGTACATTTATGCAGATTGGGAAAATCATTTCTAAAATAAGATTTGAACTTCGAAAAGTCTTGTTTTATTACAAAAGACTTCAGGCCATTGATGACTTCTTATCCAAACTGTCAGTCTGTCTGTCTGTCTGTCTGTCTGTCTGTCTGTCTATCTATCTATATATCTATCTATCTATAAATCTATCTATATATCTATCTTTCTGGAACAAACAAACTAAACAACACAAAGGGATTTGTTCTACTTTTAGATCTGTTCTTACGTCACCCCAACTCTTCATCTTACATGGTTCGGGTCTACAAAAGCGTCCAATTTTCTGAGACTCTGAGAAATCGAAGAAGACAGACAAGACACTAAGACAGTATCAATGATATTTATGCTGTAGAGAATTATTCAAGATAAAGCCATCATACACAGTTACACACCATCCGAGATGATTTTTTCCTCTTTCTTATTTATGTTTGGCAATAACACTTTTCAAAGTTATGAATTTTATAACAACCTTACTTGATTGCCTCCATATATTGAATATAATATTTGAGGGTAAATTATGGAGGGGGAGAGAACTTCCATGATTGCAAAAAGAGAGTGAAATGTAGCCAAAGAGATATAAAGATACTGTACATTTATAAGAACACAATCAGCCTGGAAGTTATTTTAAAGTGGTAAGTAGCAACCACATGTGCAAACGGGAGAAGCCTAACAGCTTATTTACTTATACTTAACCTCTGTTAATTTGGCCCATCTAATTCACAGTTTTAGCTCCTTTCGTATTGCTTCTGCATTTTTCTCTGTAGAAATCTGTGTCAGATGGCAAAACTGTCATGAAAAACCTGCTCTTACCTTTGGCCTGCCAGGGTTCTTAGATCTGCAACCTCCCAGAAGGCTAGGTTTCATTGCTATTATTACATCACCACAAGTTTTCCAACTTCAAGGAATGATGTCAAAGATAAAAATGGACCGACCCTCTGCAAGTACATGCTCTGTACAGGTGTACATTGGAATGTTACGATAGTTTAACGGATTAATGACACACGGATAAACCGAAAAGAAAAGTATTACTTTGATAGGAAATGATCACTTGATACATGAGACCACACTGTACTGGACTAGGAAACTGTAATGTCATTCATACAAGACAAATATTTTTACCGGGGTTGAATTTTTATTGAATACTGGACGGTTTATTGCAGTTCATCTGGACATGGTTGGAGTTTTTTCAGGGGGTAACTTGTCAGCACCGTCATGCATGCAGTAGTACAAACATTAGAAGAATAAAACAAATACCCATTTCAATACAAGGACACAAATCCTCCTCTTTGTCAAACTGGCAACTGTGCAACAAGGTTGACCTCCTTTCAATTGGTAGCCAAGAGGAACGACAATCTACTAACTTTCACTCAAAGAAAAATTTCCAAGTGTCACTGTAAGTCAATTCCTGTCTATGTTGACTTCATAAACTTCACCAAACCTTCCAGTGTATGAAAATAAGTTTATAACAACAGAAATGCAGTTGTAAGCAACCCCAGAACCAACCCCTGTTTGGGGAATTATAAGTGGGCTAAGGGTGGAGGGGGCAGAAGGGAGGGGGCACAGTGCTAAGACATTTCTAGTCATGTAGGTGAGGCACTGTTTCAAAATGAAAAGCTGCAGCAGATGTGGAATTCCCTGAAGCAAAGTTGAGACAAAATAAAGAGCCTGGCTGAAGGATGCTACGTCAGCCCCCTCAGCCGCCTACTTTCGGCACAGAGCCCTTAGGTAGATGGGAGAGTGCATATGTAGATTCGGAGACCGGTAAAAGGGGAATCAAAGTAATTAATCGGTAATTTTGGAAGGAAGAGGAAATCTAAATCCACCCAGAAGTTGGTCAGAGGAGATAAACATAAACCTTTATATGACCCTGAGTGGTACAATGTGGAATACATCTCTGAGGCCCAGCTAGGGTCTGGCAGGGTGCACAAGAAACACGCAGACAATGTATATATGTATGTATGTATTTTAGATCCTCCTGCAAGCAGGATTTCGCAAAGAAGCCATCATTGGCTTATCAAAGCTGCAAGCTGACCGAAGTCAGTCTCTTAGATTCATATTTTAACATCCATGATTATGAATTTGTCAATTGTCAACAACTCTGTAACTGGACGACATACATTTATCTTGGAGTGACTTGAACTGGAGACCTTATGATTGAAAGGCACCGGCTTTAACCACTGAGCTAACACTCCCTAACACTGAGTTAACACTCCCAAACACTCTCTAACACTGGGCTAACAATCACATTCTCCACATACCATGTCAAGCAGACAATGTATCGCGAGTCCTCACTTAATTGTACTCATCTAGCTACTCTGTGCCTGTACTGGTACTCGTGATGTGCAATACTCATACTCTATGGCGTTTTGAATCCTAGTATAAGTTGACCTAACTCCACAAGACTATGTTTATATAGCCTAATTTTTATTGTCCATTTCTATGGGATAGATTTTACAGGTGTCACATGTAATGAAAAAGGTAGTAGGAAGTTTAATTGCTGAGAAATGACACCTCAAAAATCACGAAAATGCGAAAATGCCACAGTGGCGACAAATCATGGAATTTCAAAGTGTGGTAAATGGTCCAATTTTAAAGCAATACAACTGAAATTTTCAGAATATGCTTATTTCATGGTGTACGTTCCATGCATGCAATAAATTTGGGCATTTTTGGAGAGGGTCCAGCAACAGCCATCCGTGATTTGACACGGAATGACCCAGAGATCACCCATTGTACTGAAGTAATGGTACAAGGTAATGTACATAAAACTCTTGCTTAGAATCTTGCACTGGTGAAATTCTGCTTGCACTTATATACTCAGGACATTGTACGTGTGACACAAGTCTGCTGCCAAATATATATAAACCTATAAAAGCAGCAAAGAGGAGCAACCTCTTCGTAAACATCCCATCGTCTTTGAGTGATGAGCTTGACTTCACACATCTGACTAGTTCTTTTCTTTGGCTGTGAATCTGGAATAAAATTGTCAAGTGACATTCACATGAATTACTTCCACATTTCACGAACTAATGTAGAGATTTATTCGACCGTGTGACATTGAAAGGAGACATAAACACCAAAAATCCTTCGTCAAATGACTGCAATCAACCAGATTCTATTATGAAGCTGACAAAAAATGATGTTTCCCAGGTATTGAAACTTTAAAAGCCAGCTCTTTTCCATCGATTTTTGATTTCAGTATTGGATCACTTTTGATTTCAGTATTGGATCACTCTGCAGGAAAGGGGAATTTCTAAGTTTCAATTATGAGTTTAGAATTCGTAGTAGGTGAAACTAGATGAAGTAACCATAGAATGTTACAACAAGTGTGATTTGGGATTGATCAAATATCATGGTCATAAAATGGAGTGTGTGAGGTTTTTGAATGGTTACATGTATACAGAAGGAAGAGGGCATTGACCATACAATGCGGTCATTAGAAACACAGCACTGTAAGAATGTTCCCAGTTTACAGGCTGGATTAGGTATGAGTTTCTTATGTATAGGTGACAGGTTAGAGTGGAAACGGTTAAATTCTTCCATTAAAATTATGTTATTCTATCCGTTCTTTCGGGTCAACAATGCAAAAAGAAAAGGACACCAGATATTTAGCGTTCCATTGTTGGACTTTGCCATCGTAAATACTATCATTGACTTGAATACAATCAAAATTCATATATATTGTTAAATATAATATGCCATTACATAACTGCAGACAGAAATTGATATATTAGTTTTTTTTTTTTTTACATCGATTGATTACATCAACAGATGATTTTGAAAGTCTGCAACCTATTAATGTTCAACTTTCAATTTTGGTCACATTCTTTTAACTCAAACACGACAAATTATGAAAACACCTGTTCCGTTTGTAAGCACTCTAAACATATCTTCACATTAAAGGTACAGAACAAGCATACATACAGTATACTGTCAAATGAGAAAAAGCTACGTATCACTGTTAGAGGGTTCTCTCAGAATGAAGGGAACTTAGCAAGGTACAGAGGTCAAGGAAGGGGTTAACCTAAGAGGGGGACGAGACTGGTTCTCTGACATGTTGTTACATTACAGTAATAGGTCTAGACTTTTGATCTGGACACTTGTTACTCTGCATCACCTACACATGTGTATCATGCAATCATACCCAGGGATGTGCATCATGTGCCCACGCTGGGCGGCACTGGGCGGCCCCGCCCAGCACTAAAAATTAACGCCCAGCACTGTCTTAAAAATCGTGAATCCCGCCCAGCACTATTTTCATCTAAAAATCCCATCATTCCTAACAATATATTCAACATAAATTGAAAAAAAAATTAAAAAATGTAAATTGTTAGCAAAACTAGTACTTGCGTATGTGCTTAAGAAGCTACACAAGTGCCAGCATTTGGCATCTGAGCACCTCCCCCTTAGACCCCTCCCCCAGGACGGCGATCAGTATACCCGGCACTCAGGAAATCCTGGGCACATCCCTGCATACCATTAACAAACTGTTCAAAATTTTTGATATAGCAGTTTTGAAGTCTGTGGAATGTTTGTCTCTTATAATGGATTACTATGGTTGCTATGGTACTAAATTGCTACACATCATTGGACTGTATAACATTTTGCATACATCAGTATGCAATTTTGCCATACTGAATAAATTATTGCCTGATTATCAACTAGATATATATCACAATATAACTTGTCTGCAATGACGGTCATCGATAACGATATGAATTCAATTAAAGTACAAGTTTAATTAGCCGAAACTGACAACTTACGTTCAGCTGAGACAAATCGGTGGCTAAAAGCATTCCCATTATCTTGATGAATCACACTCGTACTAAAGCTAACAACCTCTCAGAATAAAAAAGGCAACATTTTAACCTTGAAAAACCACGCTTAGTTTTACTATTGTGACAGGTTTGATGAAAATGACCCTAGGGCCACAATTATTTGCATAAATGTTTGATGACACTTCCAGGATGATGAAACAGTTTTTCAAAAACAAAAAATTTGTGAAGAAAATAAAACAAGTTCTGACCCAGTTGATCAGTATCTTAATTGTACATGTATGACTTTCTCTTCAGTTTTTTATTCAGTTTTTAGTTTACCTTACTGGTAGAAAAGTAATTAGATTAAATTGTTGGGTGTACAGAAATGTAACTGTCTTAATATCACATGCTGTTGCTTATTTGTTTCTCTCAGCCTTAGGAGGTGATATCTCTTCTGGGTCATACATTGTTTCTCAGCCTCAAATATTCACTCATTTCAACAAGTGATCTATCACCATGGCAATGTTTCGAAAGAGCGAAATCATTCCCTTCATTGTTCATTTACATAGTTCTAGTAAATACCACCTGTGAGCGTGTGGCCAAGATACATAATATTAACTATAAACAATCGACCACATGTAGACCGTATAACTTTAAAGATGTCCAAACTGACATTCAGTCTTGAAATTTACATAAAAGGGAATAAATGCACAACATATCAACAACGTGCAATGAAGAGCAATGCATCTAGATAACAATTTATGGTAAAATCTGGAGTGGGAGAGCTGAGGAGTTGGAGAGCTGAGGAGTGGGGGAGCTGAGGAGTGGGGGAGCTGAGGAATGGGGGAGATAAGGAGTGGGAGAGCTGAGGAGT
>JAIPMN010014784.1:10975-21592 GCA_020650975.1 Apostichopus californicus
AGGAGTGGGAGAGCTGAGGAGTGGGAGAGCTGAGGAGTGGGAGAGTTTAGGAGTTGGAGAGCTGAAGAGTGGGGGGGGTTGAGGAGTACTGGGAGAGCTGAGGAGTGGGAGAGCTGAGGAGTGGGATAGCTGAGGAGTGGGATAGCTGAGGAGTGGGAGAGCCTAGGAGTGGGAGAACTTAGGAGTGGGGGAGCCTAGGAGTGGGGGAGCCGAGGAGTGGGGGCATGTGCCACGTAACAAACAGCCAAAAGAAAAAGATTGTCTTTTTGTAACATGTGACTTTTGTACATTTACACACATTTATTATTAATATTACTAACAATGTACAAGCTTTTTCTGTCTCTGAATTTCTTTCCTTAATATTTGTTCCGGAAACGTTTTCGAACTTGAAAAGAAATTAATGGTATGCGGCTGTATGTGAGGGAAGTCCCACAATGGGATTGCAAAGTAAAAGCACTATGAGTATTACACCTAGTACCCAGCAACAACAGTAATGTCCCCAAAAACTTACTGAAAGAGAAAAAGAAACTGCCATTATTTGTGGACCAGGGAAAGTGACAAATAAAAAAACATAGTTTACTTCAAAAAGTTGCATAAGATAACATCATTTTGCAAATAATAACTTTGGTTTTGGGGATTTACAAGCGACGATACTTACCCTGTCTCCCACCACATATCTGCACTTACCCAATCTATCTAACTACACTTTGGAAATGTGCCCTCACTCTCTGGGCAGCACTCAACTTACTCCTTGTTTTGCTTTACAACTTTCCATCCTTTGTTATGATTTTCATGATTGGATTTGAATCTGTGAATACTGGAATCTCTTTTTCCTGTCAATAGTAGTGTTACCAATTCGTCTAGGTTAGGGACAGAAGTTGAGAAGCTACGTATATATGTTGATTGGAGGCAAGCAAATAAAGTAGAAAAGTAAATATTTGCAACTCTTGTACTACTGTGTGTATTAGTGTCCAATATTACAACTGAGTAGTGTGCCATGCCTATCAGATAGCACAGTAGGTTGTGACAACAAAGTGTTAACAGTGCCCACAAACCTATAGTGGTGAAATGATAGACGATACCTTAAGTACCGTTAATGTGCAGACGACACCGCAAGGATCTTTATAAAATCATAAGGTCCCCGGTCCAATCATAAGGTCCCCGGTTAGAGTCACTCCAAGATTAATGTATGTTGTCCAGTTACAGAGTTGTTGACAATTGACAATTCATAATCATGGACGTTAAATATGAATGTAAGAGACTGACTTCGGTCAGCTTGCTGCTTTGATAAGCCAATGAGGCTTCTTCGCGAGTTCCTGCTTGGATCTAAAATACATACAAAATACAAACATAAGCATAGCTAACTATGGCTGGGGTTTTGAATACTTGTTGACTGTTCAATTTGTTAAGAGACAGACCTGGAATCTATCATGTATACATTTCCTGTTAAATTGAAGTGAATAACATTGATTGACAAACATAACATCAAGTTCACATAGCTGTTGCTGTTTGTGTTAGCCTAGTAGGAAGTATTATTGTCAACTATGCATGCCTTATGTTTATTGTTTAATACATATGGGCATCATACATTGATTGTTGGATTCCATACACCGTGCCCTATAAACATGAACTCTATTTTGGCATGCTCTTTATAATCGTATACTGTTTACCTCATAATTTATCCATGGAAAATGCAAGCAATATATATAGCTGATGTCAGCATAGAGTATATATGAGGCTATTGAGGTTTCTTCCAATTTTGCAGCAAGTGGTGAAAATTTGTGAAATTGTTAACCTGAGAAAAGCCCACAATAGCTCTTTACCCTTAATTATATCGCTTCACTTTTACATTAATGTATTCAATATTCACCCCCTTCTTTTAAGAATGCTTAAATTGCATGAAGGGAAACTTTATCAGTTCCGAAATCAGATACACTACAAATCTTATAAACCTCAAACGCCAAAAACCTTGGTGAAATTTAGATACACTGAAGGCATATATCATTTCACATGCATGGTAAGAGATATAAACACGAAATTAACCACCGATTCTCATTTCTCTTAACTAAGAATTACATATATGTCTTTTGGAATACAAAATCTTACGATAAAACAGCATCCTACCTTTAGCAGCTTGTATAAGTCGCCCCGAAATAGCAGTGTTATCCTTGCGTTCATCCACCGTTTCGACTACATAAGCTTACGATGCCGTGACAAAAACCTGCGCACTTGATTGCCCACGACGATATTCTCATTCATTTTACAAGCACTGTCATCTAATAAGCCAATTTAAACATCTTGTGCATGTGTTGTCATGGTTACCATTTGCTGTTCTGATTTTCTTCCCCAATTATACAAACTGCAGTAGCTGTAGTGTTACCAAACATTTCTGACAGAGTTAAGAGAATAAAATACAGAAGATAGTATGACCTTGGGGGTAGTAACTGATCAACATTTCAAAAGAAACATTTACTAATCAAAGGACAATTAGCGATATGAGGCCAAAGGCAGACACAGCCTACGAACAGGCCAACACATATGGAGGAGGAAAACTTGTTGTTTTTGGGGAAAATGTGAGTAATTGATGAAATGGAGAGCTCAATTTTTTTTTACTTAAAGCAGCATACAGGGCTTGATGCTTTAATGGGGTTGTGAACTATAAATCTATCATGAATAAATTGTACTGGACAACCAAGATGTATAACTGAGATTATTTGAGCAAGGGGAGGGAGGGGGGTTGAGAGGGGATGAGGCTGGGGGAACCACAGACTTGAAAGCAGTATCACATTCCACTGTACATCTTTTAAGACCAATTTGCTAGACAGACAAACCTAAAAGCTGCAATTTTTAATATGGTGGTACCACTGTACATAGATTGGCTAAAGGTACAAATGATTTACAGTATCTGGTATCGCATAAAAATGGCAAATTGCTGGTGGTAAACAAATTTGAAGATGTTTAGCAGTTTTTATGCACATAACCATACACAGTGTTTTATGCAAACTAAATATGAATACAGTACTACATTATTGTCTGTAAAGGAAAGAAAGTCCTCGGTTACTTATTTAGCATGATTACGTTTGTCTATGGGCATCCCTCCAAGACTGACGAAGTTAGAGAAATTCAAGAGTTTACCTACAGTATGAACAAAAATCTAGCATAACACATTTAAATCTGTGAGACAAAAACATTTTTTTGTAAACTTGTGTTGGAATGGTTGTGGATTCCACACAGATTCCTCTGACTGAGAGGGTATCTAATAATGTGTAAATATTCCATGTGCTGGTCTGGGATCACCCAAAGGTAGGCCCGCCTGCCCCACCCTCACCCTCTAACAAAAAACAAATTAGCAAGTTTCAAGTTGTCTGAAGGATAGCCAGCATACTTCTTCAAAAATAATGAGATGCATACTAAGTAAGAAATTTGCAAAATTATCATACTTTGTCATCCAAAACATGCAGAGCTATTGTTATTAATCTCTCCCTCCATCCCCTGTCTTATACACTAATTAAGCTTTGACATCAGCCATGGCAGTAATGTCATACGTGAGAGGGGGAGGGAGTCTAGGAGCAAGGGAGAAAATATATCTAAAATGCTGTCCCATGGTGATACATATGTCCTCATGGTGCATAAAGTACCGAGTCCTTCCCTCTGTTGTCCATCCTTCGGTATGATGATCCCCAAAGAGGATGAGCACTATAGCTAGGGTAAGTCCCTTTGGGAAGTTATGTTTAGAACAAACTACAGTGATTGATAAAAAACTGCTGATTCACAGATCTATGGACTATTCATAGCTCTTGTATAACATCAGGATGAAGAATATAACTAACAAATAACAAACTGCACCTTACGCTAGATATGGTTGGTTTATTGTTGACGGACAATCTTGGTTTTATATCGCCTGTCAAAATCAATCACTTTGCAAAATTATTTCTTTTGTATAAATTACTAGGAAATTTGTGAAAGTTTTGTGACTCTTTGCAAGCAAGTTAGCTATGTTTATTATAAATGTTACAAACAAACTAGAAAGCTACAGTATGTTTAATACCGTGCAGTCGGCCATAGCCGATCCATCCTTCCCACTCATTCTTTAAACCATTTTTCCTCTTCTTATATAGTGCTTAAGAACATATAACTTTTGCTTTAAAATGCTCCTTCTTTCAAAAGGGTCTTTGCAAGATATAGTCAAATGACGGGCATACAGTATGAATCAATTCAAGCTATTTGAAATAGCAATTCAACTCAAGATTTTTTGTTTTTTTCAAGTACATTTAAACATGACTATTGCATAATTAACAGGGTTCAACTGTTTCCTATGAGCAGTAACAACAATCAGCAAAGAACGTGCAAGTACCATTCGATACAGATACAGACACTTGGCAACCTGGTAAGGGTATCGTGCAATGCAATGCAATGAAACAAAAACAGGAACAGCTGTACTATCTTAAACAATACAACACTGAATGAGTCAAATGACACATACATGAAAGTACTGTAACCCCAAAACGATTCAATGGATATTTATGAGGGAACACCAAACGGGATCCTGATTATCGAATTAATTCTGTATGAATCGTGAAGGATAAATATCCTAGTGGAAAAAATACGCCCTAGACACTTTGGGTGGTAGAATGAGAAGGGAGGTCATGGACTGGCAGGTCATAGAGGGCGCAGTGTTAAAAGGTTACCAGTTCACTCTCTACACGGTACAGCAAGAGTGCTGAGGTTTGTGAGGAGACAGGTAAGCGAGGAGGGAAATAACATTTTATGCAAAATTTTGTACCAACCTGAAGTAACCTCTTACATTTCATTAACCATATTACAATTCTTGGCTGATTCACTAAAGAGACACTGGTCGCACAATATCCCATCCTAAGTCTTGACGTTTCTTTGCAATAGTGGTGAAGAATCATAGCCTAACAGCTGATAATGGATGAGCGCACACATAAGGACTGCTTTCTGTTACCAACTGGTGTTCTTTTATTGGTCACATGCTGACAATTATTTCCCTTGGGTCGGCTAAATCACGTACGTTAAAATGGCCAATTCGTGAACTGCGGCAAACTGTCGACTGCCACTCGGCAAAAATGTTGCAAGTTCAGATTCCCTGCCTAAGGCTGACCTTGCTGACTTTAATCTAACAATATCTTGATCAGTTTGTCAATTTGTCTTAAGCACTAACACTGCCCAACTTTCCACCATTTGTCATGTTACTACGGTTGAGCCGAGCCCAACTACCCACTATTTGCCATGTTACTACGGCTGAGTTGAGCCCAACTATCCACCATTTGCCATGTTAATACGGCTGAGTCGAGCCCAACTATCTACCATTTGCCATGTTACTACGGCTGAGTCGAGCCCAACTATCCAACATTTGTCATGTTACTTGGGCTGAGTCGAGTCCAACTATCCACCATTTGTCATGTTACTTCGGCTGAGTCCAGCCCAACTATCCACCTGGACTGCTGCGGCATATCGTTACGCACACAAGACTAAGACTGGTTAAAGTAAATCATTCCACCTACTGTCTGGAATGTGACACTATTCACAATTTACGATCTATAAATGTGATAAAATCAATTCCATGGCAACATGCAAAGTGTCTGATCTATTCTTCGAATAAATTTTCTATGAATAGTTTGCTTTCTTCTCAGTGTCCCTTTAAAAACAACTTCATATTACTTAATAAGTGATTATATAATAATAAAATACTTATATATGATGTACAATATGTGATGTGCTATACAGTTTAGTATATTCATGAATTGGCACAAAAGAGGAAGTTATATATAACCACATACCTCAGGAAACAGTTTATTCCTTCCATATAATTTCAAAATGCCTTCGAGGGAAGTTGTTACGAGATCAGAGGGAGAGATAGAAATTGATTGAAAGTTGTGTAACCACCACAAAAATGTTGACTTATGAAAAGGGAGAAAATAGAAATCATTCCAAAGGGAGCATATAAGGAAGGGGGGGGTGACCAGGGAGTAAGTCAGAGAGGGGGCAATGCTAAAATGTTTATACTTTTTTTCAGATAAAGTAGATGGCAAAACGTTGACTGAGGACTGGTATTAAACAGAAGAGCGAAGTTTGCATTTTAAATTAGTAACCTAGATAATCTTAATTTGCATATATAGTGATATATAGTACATCACAATTTTTTATTTTTTTTATTTATTTTGTTTTTCCAAATAAAGTCAACTGAAATATTATCAAGTACAGACTAGAAGGACTGAATAGTAAGTGTCCAAATTATATGTAGCAGTTTTAAAGACGGAATTTTATCCCTCTTATAAAAATATTTATATGCTATTTCTACATGTGCATAAAAAAGACTGCTTTACATGTTTGTGCACTGGTATAGCAATTTGATGTACTTTTTCCCAACTGTGATCTTCAGTGATAATATTGAAGTTTTCTTTCTTGTTTTCACACAAAAATGGGTAATATTAACTATAATGTTTTTGTACATTTGCTTTTTCAGGACATTAAACAGAACATGTATATAAAATTCCTTCTTCTTCTTATTTTCTTTTTCCTTTTCATTATTATTTTCTTATTTATATTTTTATTTTTTTGGTAGGTTTGTATGATGCATCTTTTCAGAAAGGGTGAATTTTTCATTTCCTAAACTTACTAATAACTCACTGTAGATTAATAATACAAAATTCCATAAATTCACATTAAGTGACAACCACAGCACTGCCACATTATCTGAGATTATAGTGTGACTAATGAATGTTCAGCTATTAATGACTTCCCACCTCAAACGGCGCATATTAATTAGCGAGAAGTACAAACAGCATGACATAAAGAGCTCCCCATAGACCCCCTTTCTGAGTAATTGTTCCGTCACAATGTTTCAGTGTTCAATATTTGTGCAGAGTCAGCAGAAATTTGAGATTGTTTGCTATATCTGTTTTCATTCAAAATTAATTGTTTCCATTCTCAGTAACATTCCGGATCCATCCCAGCTTGCCCGGAGATTTGCAATACTTCTTAAGACCATTTTGTTTTTGCATCTACATATTTTTCTTTCTTCTTCTTCACAGTATGTTATGATCATTATTTTTACAGTACAGCTTTTTGTTTTATAATTAAAGTAGCTGCCAAAATTTCACACTAATGAAAAGATACCTACCCAAAATCAGATGATAATCGATAAAAAAAAAGACTCCTAGATTTTTCCTCATAATTAATGTTAATGATAAAGCATTCAATCGTTACCGGGGGACAAATTCTTTTAATGGTCGTCGGGGACGACCAAAATCAGTCTTGGAGTGCATGTCCGGCGGACGACAAGTTGTTTACATCAAATTCAGATCGCATTGTAACTAAATACTCCGAAATTAGATAAAGTGATAAATTGGTTATCATGCTTCATCACTTCATGGAGAGACTGAAATGAAACAAAAAATTGCAGTATAGGCCAAAGATCCAACCAAAGCTGATGTTCTGTTCACTATAAAAACCTACACATCTCTCAGGACTAAAGAAAACAGATATATCGGTCAATACATGGCTTAATTTTTTTCAGACAATCAAATTTGCAGTTTGACCCAAAGGGTACAATTTTAAACAAATTCATTAAAAATGTTGCCCTGATAACATTCATTCCAAACATTAAATCATACATATACTTTTGCACATCAGCACTGATCACTTCAAAACTAATTTTATCGAAAAATTTTCCTTTGTTTTCTTTGATTATTCAAGTCTTGGCAATTCAAACTAATGGAAATGCAATTGGACAAGTCACTTAGACCCCTGACGTGACCTTTAACCTACATTTTCCCATAAACAACACTAACTTTTGTTTTCCTCTGTTTTTTTCCTGTTTTTCTTCAGGAAAAGTGTCTACATAGCATGGATAGGCTTGCAGGGTGGTAGTGTAGTGACAGTTAATACATGCAATGCTATGCAAAGTGACCAAGTACAGTATATAAAGATGTATATTAGTTTTACTATACCACATAGCATTTGAAAATGGACAAAAGTCAGAGCCGTCCAAATATGGATCAAATTTTTCCCAGAATGGTTAAACCGGGAGCAACTTTTCACACATTTCCCCTGTATTCTCTTCTTCCCTTCAAATTTTGACCTTACTTTACAAAAAAACTGCATTCTTTAGATTCACATAGGGGACAGTATCCTCAAGATCTAGAATCAAGACTGATGTATAGCAAGGGTATGAAAACATATTTTAGGCAATAAAATGCAAAGGTTAGATGGTCTATTAACAAAAGACATTTGACAAATTTTTAAAATGGCAGCACAGAATTTTGAAACTACCATCAAACGACGACGATTGCGCATAACATCACTCCATCACGAACAATACTCCCACTTTCACTTAAAAATTTAATACTGTAACCATTGCATTGCCAAAAAAAAAATCATTAAGCATTTTTCTTCTTGGTTTATACAATTCAATCTTTTACTCAAATTTTTAAAGTGGTTTTTGCACGGTCCTCACAGTTGCACCTGCAAAACAGATCATCACAAAATCCCCCCGAAAAGTCCAGGGGCCGTAATTGGAAATATTTTTGCAATTTAGATGAAGGTAAAAGTGGTGGTCAAAATATTCATGGAACGGAATTCTGAGGATGTTATGAAATATCAGCAAAATGAACATGTGACAAAGTGCACTAAGTACTAACGACAGAAAGGTGCATACAATTTCAAGCACATCGCTCGTTAAGTAAGGCTGGTGAGGTATCAATTAACTACGGGATATTTATGCAACAAACAAATGGCCTGATAGCAATTGTAATGGACGGAGGCAGACTTTTGCATAACTCAAATGTGAGGGAAACAAAAAACCGAGCAGGAGGTGGCTCCATTTGACAAGTTGCAACTTAAAGTGAGATGTGTTTAATACATTTCATTAAAAACGTAAAATATGTAAGAGTAAGTTGGCCTGACGTTTCGATCCTAGCAGGATCTTCTTCAAAGGCTAAATGACAAGTAACAGTAACAGAAGGGACAAAAACACGCACAGAATACAGACAGGTTAATGAGTATGGTGAACACAAAGAGATAGATGTAAGGAGATTAGTAGACAAGGGATGGAGAGAAGAAAGAAAGAAACCAACAGGGGAAGAGGAGAGGTAGGAGATAAACAGTGGAGAGACAAAAATGTGTAGGAATGCATGTTCTGCCACACACTGGGTCTGTTTTGCACTAAGTTTGCTACAAAGCTTGTCATTCACATGCGAATATTAAAGTAAAAAACTGAAAAGTGTAATAATGTCTGAGAGTTATCTATGGACAGAGTCTTTTGTCTAAATGCAACAAAAACTTGTCAGCAATATATTATGTCGACAATGGTTGTAAGTATATATATGATCTGGCAGTACTAGCAAAAGTCCTAGAGACCTTCATAAAGGAACTGTTTTGATTAACAATCTGGATTATGTCTGATCCATATGAAATGCAAAGAAAAACTGGAAATGTCCAAAAACTTACCAAACAACTCGTTTCATTGTAGTTGAGTAGAACATTAAGTAAAGTTCTATGCTCTCTGACAACATGGAAGCATTCACCCGAACTAAACTTCCATACTTAATGTACATTCATTATCTAGTGAAATTTCACTTTAAAAAAACAAAAAAACACACATTTTGAAAATTCCGCATCTGCTTACAGTATAATATTGCATTTGAAAAAACAAAAAACATAAACAAATTAAGTAAATGAGTGGTAACATTTCTAACAATGTAATGAAGTTACATTATGAACTCAAAACATATTATTTGAAGAAAAATAGAGGTTAAGTTTCAAAATTCCTCATTTCCTTAATATTACATTTCATTAAAATAGGGAAATGTAAAAATGCGTCTGAGTAGTATAAACAAACATTTCTATCATATTACAGTTTGTAGTTTCTTCAAATTTCATTAAAAAAACAAAAGCCAAATTTGGAAATTTCCTCATATCCTTAATATTAAATTTCATTAAAATAAGGATATGTAAAGTGTCTGAGTAATAACATTTCTTTAGAATCTCGCAGTGTTGTAGAAAATGAGAGAAGATAGAAGCTGAGATCGAATGCAAATAGCCAATTTTACGCATGCATGTTATAGAAAACTATCAGGGGACATTTGAGGCCAGGAGGGGGACAAATTTCATTACGGCATGTATAGATGCTGTCCATGAATGTATTAGATAAACATCATTGTGTGTTCTAAATTGTGTTAACTGAATGCCTACCTAGGCATGTGTATGAAGTACTGTATATATACCAAGGGGTTGGAAAGGGATAAATTTTTGTGGAAGGCAAAGATATATATGCCAGTATATTTGCCCAGTGAATTAGGCATTTCAAAAATGACAAGATATGGGCAAATACACAGTAAACCAACACGAAATGATAACATAGAGGTTTTCCACCCCTAAAATTGATATTTCCAATGTTCTGTAATGTTCAATATTATTCATTTGAAGCAAAGAGCTAGAGTAAAAAGTTTCAACTTCCTACTTGAATTTTGAAAAAATGGCCCATGAGAATCCTATAGGAAAATAACGGTTGAACATTGACATACGGCAAGAAAATACAACGGTTGCAAAACATTGACATACATCACATAGATGGCAATTTTTCATAAAGTTTGA
>JAIPMN010014788.1:0-16705 GCA_020650975.1 Apostichopus californicus
GGTAAGGCTTGAGCAAAGGTGATGAACAGAACTTACACCACATTTGGCAAACTTTTAAGGTTCTTTAAGTGGTGTGAAAAAAACACAGGTAAAGTTAAACTTGTCATAATAGTCTATTCCCCCATTGCCTGCCCCCCCCCCACTCCTAAAAGTTAAGGCTTTAGCCAAGGTAATAAACAGAACTAACACCACATTTGGCAAACTTTTAAGGTTCTTTAAGTGGTGTGAAAAAACAAAGGTAAGTAAAACTTGACATAAGAGTCTATTTCCCCGATTGCCNAAAGTTAAGGCTTTAGCCAAGGTAATAAACAGAACTAACACCACATTTGGCAAACTTTTAAGGTTCTTTAAGTGGTGTGAAAAAACACAAGTAAGGTTTAACTTGTCATAAGAGACAAAAGAACGTTTAAGAAACTAAATTAATGCTTTTTACAAAATTTTGCAGCACACAAGTCTGGACGTAACATTTTACCGCTCGGTCTGCAAATCTCTCCAATTTATGAATAAATTTCACTGTTTTTGGTAAAATCGAACAGACTTATAGTAACGGATGATCTTTTCAGGTAACTTGTTGTCTTTTCCTCTGCCTTGTAAGCGAGGTAATATCCATTTTAATCATCCGTTTTGATCCAACATAGCAAAGTTTTAGCTTTACGCATCTGAGGTAATGGTTTAATCACTCTATATGCAGATCTTTGAAGCTATGTATGATTTCACTGTTTTTGGTGAGCTTTCTCTGGACTTAAAATAACAGATCATTTTATCCTGTGACAGTTCCATGTGGTACCATTTTATTATGGAAAATACAACAATGTTGCAATTTGAAAATGGTGGCTTAAGAATGTTCATTTCACGGATTATAATATTAAAAAATATTCCCGACACAATAAATAAGATATATTTAAAGTATGTTAAAAGAAAAGTTTGGGTATTTGAGCGGAGAATTTTCACGATCCACTTCAGGCCTTAAACGGCTCGGTGGGGATTTATCATGTATGAGGTAACTTAATCTGCTATAGATAAACTTTCATTTCATCTTACGGAAATGAAAAAAAAGTTGAGGTAATCTTTACTACAGTTTTTAACTTCTAGGAAGCCCAAGTACAGAACTGTTTTAGTCAATCTACTTTGCATAAACTTTGGTGGAACAATATTAAAACATTAATAAAGATTGCAAAATTTGTAATTTGGTTAATAGGTTTTATGTTAAAAGGTGTTGTAGGGGAGATCATGCATAACGTCACTAAAGATTCCAATTTAATGATTAATCACACAAATGACTAAAAGATACTATCCTTCCTCCCCCCCCCCCCCTCCTCCTACCCACACCCAATTTATACCCCACAGTTCAGTATAAAATGCAGGTACCAAAATATGAAACTCTTAACCAGATTTTTCAAGTTTAAAGAAAGAATTGATCATTTTTGATGAAAGATAGATTACCTTTTTCATGGAAAAGCATTATGGAATGGATGAATTTCAGCAAAGAAATGTACTTAAAAAATTCAACAATACTCAACCCATCTTTCCACTGTCTTTCAGAGACAAACTTAAAAACTTGGAAAAATAAAGTTACTTTACCACTGCAAATTTTATGTACAGATATACCTCAAATGCCAGAAGGCAAATTTAAATTATAAAACAAGTAGTTGGTTTCCTTCTTCCTCTGAAGAATAAAAGTTGATAAATTACATAGGAAAAATGCAATACCTTCGTAATACTGTTAGATCGATATTAACACAGGAAAAGTTACAAAAAGATGAACCCAAATATAAAAAACAATAGTTTCTAAGCCGGATGAAACTTCAAACCAGTATTCGCTTTCCAACCATAAGTTGATAAAACGTTCTTTGTATAAAGTCAGGTAGCCAAATGTCAACTTTCTTGTGCATAGGATGTCCTAAAAAACTTTCAAAGTTTTTGAGCTAGAAAATGAAAATCTATCTTCTTGTGCTTGTACATCATCTACACAGATCATTTTTTTTTTTTATAAAAGAAACCTAAAGATTTAAGGCAAGATTTGGGATTTGTAATGATGACGGGGTCTGCTGAAAAAATGCAATAATAATGATATTTAATAATATTTGCTTTTTATATAGCGCTTTATACCAGCGATAGGTCTCAAAGCGCTTTACAGACGTTATATTACCCCTGGTCAATGGTAACCTGTCCCAGAGACAATCCCTCCAGTCGGCAGCAGTTATATACTGCGCCCAATGACAAGTTACCTCACAGGTACCCACTCAACCCCTGGGTGGAGAGAGGCAAGTGAGATAAAGCATCTTGCCCAAGGACACAACGTAATGAACTAGGCAGGAATCGAACCAGCAATCCTTGGATCACGAGTCCGACGCTTTAGCCAATTGGCCACCACGTTCTATATACCTCAAAGCAGCAACTATTAATCTGAACTTTTTAAATCAGTCAGAAAGAAAAACCTGGAATGTTTATCTTTAGTTTGCAAAACAGGAGAAATCCACGCTTGTTTACCTAAAATGTATTTTACAAAAATTGTCATAAGTTTGAGACTAGGAGATTCACATTTCTTATACTTTTCTTTCGTACTTTGCCTGACGAACAGCAATTATGTTGGTTAATTAACTATAGGAGGAAAAACAAAAGAAGTTCCAAAATTAGTTTTTAAAATAATTCAGACCACTTTATATTAAACAGGTTGCCATCTTTCTAAGCCTTGTTGCCTTCTTCTACCTGATACCAGGAACACCGATCAAGACGACAAAACTTTGCGCTAATGAGGCGGTCGCTGCCCTCCTTAATATTCCAACTGCCTCCTCAGCCCAGATTTCTGTAAGTTGCTTTGGACCGATTCGAGTACCTTCTCGCTGGAATGCTTTAACCTCTGTGCCATCTGACAGGCGGCAAAGAGACTGTCGTCTAGCTCTCTTTCATCCTCAACTTCAACCTGATTACAAAACGATAGAGAAAGCAACAAATTTATCAAAGATCCATCGCATCAATTCCAAAATGCAAGTCCTAAAATTCTTTCAACAAATGTCATAGTGCAATAATTGTGAGAAGACAGGTAAGTGTTAGAGCAAACATTAATTCCCCTCTGGGCCTGCATGTGTGTCTTGCAAACTTTCCTTAGTGTGTAGGTCAGTTATGTTCTGAAGCTAAGCAGCCAAATAAAGCCATTTGGGAAAAAAGCTGGATGGCTTAGAAATTTACAACTTCACGTTGGCTTGACTATCCAGTTTACAGGTTTAGCTTACTTTGAAAGGTCTTACAGTTTGGAAGACCATTTCAGATGGGGCAAACCGTGAATTGCTCCTGGATGCAGTACCAACTTAACTTTGCCTGGTTCAAACTCCTAGCCATGGCAGAAGTTCAGTTTTATTGCTTCTAATGTCCCAGCTTTTATCCATTAGACCAGACAACAGGTCCTCCTGATATATATATATAACTATCATACTAAGTGTCATAATGGTTTTCATTTACTGAATAAACAAAGTCACTAGATGTTAGAAAATAAATAGAATATGAATGAAAACTTAGCATCTTTGTGAACCACATACCTGAGAATGAATTTCAACCTTTCTGGATTTTCGACTTCCAGATCTTCTCACAGGTGTCCTACAGTAACATACAAAATGGAAAAAAAATATTATTTTAGATATTGCAAGTATATGGAAAATGTTTTACCGTACCTACATGAACCGCAATAATACTGCATCGACATATTTTTTAAGACTGAGTTGAATACATAATTGCAGCAGGCTAGCTTTTTATCCTGCATAACAGATGGGTTGAGAACAGAGGTAAGCCAGAAAGCCAAAAGGCTAAGTGATTCCTTGGCATGTTTACAGTGTATGAGAGAGATGTAAACTGTTCACAGGCAGATTTTACACTGAATAAGGTGGATCCACATCCCAAGTGTGAAGTTCACCTAAGTATCAATTTTTCAGTTATCGTGTTAGCAAGGTTTTCAGATTGTGACCTTTGTTGACCTCATATGACCTTTGACCTCAGTATTTCACAATAGAATTCTCGTACTAGATAAATTGGATCCATATACCATGCATGAAGTTCATTCCAAGCTTATTTTAGAGTTACCGTGTTTGCATGGCTTTCAGAATTTGACCTGTTAACCTCAAATGACCTTTCACCTCTATGCAAAACAATAGGGTTCTTGAACTCAATAAGGTGCATCCACATACCAAATATGAGGTTCACCAACCATATAGTTTGTGAGTTATTATGTTTACAAGCAAAGGAGTCACACAAACACACACTCCCACAATCAATTACCTCCTGCGAGGCATTAAAAAATAATAGAGGGAGCTATTCATAAATAGCTAAGTGGGTCGTAACATTTTGAATGTCAACCATGAGCCAGTATGCATCATCTCAAATCACAATTTCTTTGGACAACAAAAACATAACTTGGGGTAGTGAGTATTGATTCAAGAATGACAGAAAATATGTCTAATTTCAGAAATGGCTATCCACTTATGGGTTAAATTGAAGCAGTATTATTATTATGAATATTTATATGGGCAGGTGGTGTTGTTTAACATTTCACTATGGTAGTCGCATGAGATCATTGTTGTATATTCTGAACATATTTTGTAAGACAATCTTTGAAAGTCAGAAGCAACTGTGAATTTGAATCTGACCCAGAGGTCACAACAAACACCACGTCAAGCATTCATACCGGAGAAGCCAGGGAAATGTGACATGACACTAGCACAGGGAAATAACAAATAGGTAGGAAGGCAACAAAATTTTATTTTAAAGTAACACCTCTTTCTTAACGGGGGAAGTTTTTTCACGCAGTTAAGATATGGATATCTTACCACTTGCGAGATAGCATTTTGTCATTTCCTCAAGAAAAAATATATAAACAGCCAAAGAAAGAAATAAGTAAAATTATTCAAAGTGATGACTCGCCTTCTATAAATGATTTCTTCGACATCTGATTCTCCCGCCTCCGGTGGTTCATCACTGATGTAGTAACGGCCTTTGGAGGAAGGTAAGAGGTAGACTGGTCGAGCACCATCGATGGTAGCACCATTAGAAGAGGAAAGAGTTTGTGGTGGTGACACCGTGACAGTCTGGGGGAGTGTATGCACCTGGGGACTGGAAGACAGGACTGTGAGGGGTACTAAGGATGGATGGTGGGTGTAAGTGACATTTCCCTGGGGCGGTGGTGTCATGGTAGTGTTACCGATGACGGTTCCCAGGGTAGCATGCTGATGAGGTAAGCCACCCCCTGCTGCAACTTGCGATAAAACAGGCGCCTGCATTACATTAGGAGTACCCGGTGCATGTTGCACTACTGCTGGTGTGGAATGATAGATAGGAGAGCCAGCTGGTACGTAAACGGTCTGATTGGGTGACGTCTGGACGTAAGCCGTGGGGGCCTGTTGCAAAGGAGGTTGTTGTTGTTGGTGGTGGGTGAAGTCAGGCCCTATTTGAGCATGGTGGTGGACCCCACTCCCATTGCAATGTCCACATGGCGTTGACGTTTCTCTAGGAGCCGTGCTTATTCTAGAATGCCTTTGAGGTTGTTGCTCCATGGAAGAAAGCGGCCGGTAGTTCTGACGACTCTGTTTGTACTCTACCTCTCCACCATCACCGTGGGAGTAATACTCCCTCAGATGCCTTTGATCATCGTCCTTGCTCCTATAAGTATTTCTTGTCCTCGGATTACTTCTACCGACTGAATACTCCAACGGCTGCGAGTTATCGTCTTCATAATATTCTTCCGACGGTTCGACTTGAACGCGAGATCTCGACGTAGGGATAAATTTCTTCCTTAAGGTTTCCCTTAGAGAGTCCCGAACACTGGTCGATGCCTTTAATCGGTCTACTGGATCATCGCTCCGATACTTTTCCTTCTGCGGTAGATCTGTTCGGTACATCCTACGTGTGTGAGGCGTAGATGTCGCCGAGGGGGTAGACCTGACACCAGATCGGTTTACAGCTTCCGAATCCCGGAGATCTTTCTTCAGTAGGGCGACCTCGGCCTTCAGCTCCGATAATCTTTCGCTCTTTGCGCTCCTGTCACTCTTCAGCGAGCTTCTTCTTTCGTAGGCGTCTGGAGTCGTGCCCCCCGTGTAGCCCTCGTCCGCAGACATGTATTCCCTCTCTCCGGCGCTGGAGTAGTAACCTCCCTCTGTCCCCGGAGGTTTCCTCCTCGTCCTCTGTCGATTCTTTGGCGATTGCAATTCCTGTCTCAGCCCGGCTAGTTCCTCACTGAGAGCCTGTAATTCCTCGCTCCTCACGCTCTTACTCACAGAGGATGGGACGTCGCTGTTTCTCCGGTTACGTAACCTCTCTAACCGTGGATAGACCAATCCGGCACCAGACTTTTGCGATTTAGGCTCTGTCGTTCTCTTGGAGATAATTTCCGAACGGATCTTGTCTCTTTCTGACGTCTTGGGAGTGACTCTGGATGAGATGCTCTCCGTCTTTCTGGATGATGGTGGCTTCTTGACTCTAGGCTGTTCGGATCGCCTTTGAAAGTCTTGTAACTTTGGTTTAGATGGGAGCGGAGACACAATGTGATGTTGCGATGATTGATGACGAGATGGGGTGGCCGATCTTCGGGACATTCTTACTGGTCTCTCAAACGATCCTTGGGAGAAACGAAATATGATTGATTGATTGATTAATGGATTGACCGAGAACAGCAGCAAAAGCTAGCAGAATTGTTTCTAACTCTCAAATGACTTTATTGAATCATTTGTAGCTTGAGTGAAATCACCGTTATTATTTAGTTATTAAGTTCCTAAAACAAAATAATTTTGATTGATTGATCGATTAATGGATTGGCCAGGAACAGCAGCAGAAATTTAGTAGAATTTTTTGTCAACCAAACATGATATTATTGTACCTTGATTCACATCGCTGTTAATTTAAGTTTAAGCTGCAAGATAAATGATTCTGAAAATGGTTTCCGTACTTTTTCATGTACCATTGGTGACTTTACTTGAAGCAACATCTAATGCCAAGTTCCTTACACTACCATCTGATGCTATTGTTAGCCTGGTCTGAAATTTGACGAAGGTTGGACCATAAAAACTAATTACCTACATCTACAAATTTAAAACATTCACTTAACGTCATCTAGTTACATAAAGAGGGATTGGGCTAGATAAAGATTGGGGGGGGGGCAGGGAAAGAGAATGGAATCTTCAAAAGAGATGATTATAAAATAGAAATATCAATAGCATGGTTCAATTCATCAGTAAAGTGCATTGCACTTTCTTTATAATTAATGATGGCCATGGTGAGTGGCGGGGGGGGTGGGGATGGGTTTAATTAAATTAATTACATCTAGTACATCTTTGGATTCTCACTTGTACTAATAGTGTCCATAATCTAAAAAATCCTTTGTTACCGTTGGCAACGTAATGCTGTATTGAAAATATAACAACTACTTTTCAGTCCATGGAAAGAAAATATTCATGACTATTTGGAAGAAATTCATTTAAGTATGAAATAAAAAAAAGAGATTTGCATCACTTTGAGATCAAAAACATTTTTGATATCTTAAACTATTCACCTAACATTTTACTAATGAACACTTACTAAAGCAATTAAATTTAGTAAATTTTTGCAAATCTCACCATTTTTGCCTTCTACTTCTTCCTCTTCAGAGGTGGCCACGGTGACGGGTTCCGACTTCCTCGAGGGTAGGCTTCTCCTTTTGCCCTCACTCTGTGATGATGAATACTGCCCTCTTTCAGACAGTTCTTGTATCGGGGTGTGATGATGCTGTGCCCGCTTTAGTCTGGACTCCTCAATCCTGAAGTCGCCTGATTCTGGCCGCAACCTTGAAACACATAATGAGACGGAACTTTAATATTTTACACCGCAAAAAAATAAATAAAATCTCTGTATTTGCTTCAACTTAGAATACTGGTTATGTATTTGAGCCTTACTTAACAATACTTTTGAGGCTTAAAATGAAGGGTAGATACTGTCAAAACGTTATACAAAACAAATGCCACTTTTGTACCAAAAGCTGACTCGTTTATCCAAACCCTCTCTCCCACCCATCACCACCATTCCCCCCCCCCCACTTCCCTTCCCCATTCCTACACAAAGAGAGCATGCTAACTCTAAAATGGCTCAAATATATCCCTGTTACTAAAAAAAAATTAAGAGCCACTTATGAGGAACAACTACAATTTAATTACACTCTAATTTATATCCTGCTCTTCATCAACTAATTTAACACAACTGTGAACTGCAGTGAACACACAACCTGTTAGTTAGTCATTGTTTTAGTATGTTACTTCTATTGTCTAACTTCACCTCGGTTATATTGTTTACACATTTTATCTGTTGCTGAGTCTTTTCATGTACCTCTTCCTCTTCATTGAAAAGTTTCTCTGTCAGTTCCCCCCCCCCCCCCAAGAGGACTTTGGGAAGATAAGCTAAGGATAACCAAGTAACCCTGTTTAAGTCAAGTTTTAAAAATAGATAAATCAACAACCCAAGGCCCACCACCCCCCCCCACCTTAACCCATGGGGAGATTACATACCTGTGGGATCCACCGGTCGTCTTACTTCTTGGAATGTTACTTTGTTTCGACTTCTGCGACTGTCTGCTGCCCTCTGATCCCACAAATCCACTGTCCACTTCGTGTTCGGGAGATCTAGGGTGGCTGCTACCACTGTCTATAGCCGTGTCTGATGCTTTCCTCGGGAATGCCGGCAAAGGTTTTACAATCTATATATCAAAGAGAAAACATTTATAATCACATTACTGGTTGTTTTCCTTTGAAACTTGTTTGCAACATTCTACACTGCCTGAGAGAGTGAATAGTTGTTTAAGATGAAATGTAAAAAAAAAAAATGAAATGTAAAAAAAAAAAGATGAAATGTAAAAAAAAATGAAATGTAAGATGAAATGAATATGTTTAAGAGAGGAGAAGAGGAAGGAGGTGGGATGGGTGGAGAGGGATATGAGCATTCATATTTATTTTTTACACACATTGTCAGTACTACGTAGATATCCATCCAACCTTACCTTTCTTGGGTTTCTGGTCTGTTTCTCTTCGGTAATGGTTGCTTTCCTCTCTTCCAGAGAGTGAGCAGAGGATGGGGTATCTCTCCCACTGCTGGACCCCTTCTCTTTCCTCTTCTTCGTTGACTGTCTTCTTTTGGATGGCGTGTCCGACCAATCGGACCTAGATTAGGATTCAGAGATGTGAGAACACTTCAAGTCCATATTAGAACCAGGATGCCCGACAGGCTTGGTGATTCCTTGCCACAATCTAGTGTAACACTACACACATTCTGGTATAACACTGCACACATTCTAGTATAACACTAAACAGATCCTAGTATAACACACATTGCAGTATAGCACTGTACAAAATTCTAGTACAAGACTACACACATTTTAGTATAACACTACACACATTCTAGTATAAGACTAAACACGTTTTAGTATAATACTACACACATTCTAGTGTAACACTGTACACATTCTAGTACAAGACTACACACATTTTAGTATAACACTACACACATTCTAGTTTAAGACTTCGTACACGTTTTAGTATAATACTACACACATTCTAGTGTAACACTGTACACATTCTAGTACAAGACTACACACATTTTAGTAGAACATTACACACATTCTAGTATAACACACATTACAGTATAGCACTGTACACAGTCTAGTATTACACTACACACATTCTAGTATAAGACTACACAAATTATTGCATAACACGACACACATGCTAGTATAACACTGTACACATTCTAGTACACGACTACACACATTCTAATATAGCACTGCACACATTCTAATATATAACTGTACACAAGACTGCACCATTGTGGACACCAAGGTTCTTGCACTAATGTCGGCCAAGTATGAAGTTCATTCAACGTTTACATTTGGAACTATTGCCATTTCAATGCTTTCACACTGTGACGTGTTTTGACCTCAAATGGAATTCAACATTAACAAAAAACAATCGCTTCCTTCATTCACTAATGCAGACCCACATACAAAGTACATATGATGTTCAACCACCATGTACTTTTTTATTTATTCTGAATATAAGGCAAAGAATCACACACACCCACACACATGCCTCATCACCAATACATACATTCCATTTGCCATTGACAAGGAACTAACAGTGAAATAAAATCAAAAAATATTGTACACTTTTTCTGTTATATGTTCAAGTTCATCCAAGTGCTATGTATTCCCTATATAAAAACCTGGTGCTATGTATTCCCTATATAAAACCAGGTGCTATGTATTCCCTATATAAAACCAAGTGCTATTTATTCCCTATAGATAACCAGGTGCTATATATTCCCTATGAATAACCAGGTGCTATGTATTCCCTATCTATAACCAGGTGCTATATATTCCATATCTATAACCAGCTGCTATGTATTCCCTATATAAAACCAAGTGCTATTTATTCCCTATAGATAACCAGGTGCTATGTATTCCCAATATAAAACCAGGTGCTATATATTCCCTATCTATAACCAGCTGCTATGTATTCCCTATATAAAACCAAGTGCTATTTATTCCCTATAGATAACCAGGTGCTATATATTCCCTATAAATAACCAGGTGCTATTTATTCCCTATCTATAACCAGGTGCTATATATTCCCTATCTATAACCAGCTGCTATGTATTCCCTATATAAACCCAGGTGATATGTATTCCCTATCTATAACCAGGTGCTATGTATTCCCTATATAAAAACCAGGTGCTATATATTCCCTATAGATAACCAGGTGCTATATATTCCCTATCCAAAACCAGATGCTATATATTCCCTATAGATAACCAGGTGCTATGTATTCCCTATAGATAACCAGGTGCTATATATTCCCTATCTATAACCAGGTGCTATATATTCCCTATAGATAACCAGATGCTATATATTCCCTATAGATAACCAGGTGCTATGTATTCCCTATATAAAACCAGGTGCTATATATTCCCTATATAAAACCAGGTGCAATGTATTTCCTATATAAAACCAGGTGCTATGTATCCCTATTTAAAACCAGGTGCTATATATTCCCTATCTATAACCAGGTGCTATGTATTCCCTATCTATAACCAGGTGCTATGTATTCCTTATCCAAAATTCCCTTCAAAATGCAAACTGTCATGTGCAGTGGGAATTGATTCTCATAAACTGTACACAATTAGGACACCATAGGGGGTTGTAAGCTGATTAATTTTGAGAAGAGATAAGTTCAATAAATACCTTTCTGATATGTACCCATGTACACTATCATCTTTGGAAGTCATTTGCAAGTTGTCTATTTCCTGAGAATTATAATAGAAAAAATATTATGAGAAACTGTTAGAGAAAATAGGACAAAATAACAGGAGTGCAGGAGGTTACAATTTTTACAACTACAGTATATCGATGTTGTGATGGAGACTTCCATATACCTATATAGTAGGATCTATTTATTGTCACAAATGAAGTCTTTCCTGTCAAAAATGGTCTCTATGGTAACTTGAATAACAATACATCCAGGGCATATCAACGAACGGGTTGCAGGGAAGTGGAAAGTTTACAATACCTAGACATTGTGTGATGTGGTGCTTTCACAAAAACAGGGTAGTTTAGAATGTTGCATACAATTAGGAAAATGTTCACCTGAACGATACCAAAAGTTAGGGGGGAAAAAACATATCAGAGGAATATCTTACAGAAGCATTCTATTAAAAACAGATGAAATAATTGTAACAGCAGTTTTCATGTATAGCAATGACAAATAACAAAGTTGATGCACTTATGGCAAACCTCACTATACCAATGTGTTGCTTGAATTTAAAAATCAACAAACACATCGTAGGTTCTTGAAAAAAATGAAAAATAAAAAATGAAAGATGTCATTTGTTATTTTATGACATGAGACTCTCTCCACTTCAGTTAAACCGGGAAAATGCAATATTTTGTTATTTTGCCCGCTCTTTTTGATATCATGACCTCCTCCCAAACCTACTGTTGACACATCCTTCTACCTACAGCCATTGTAGTCTTGCTTCGATTATTTCCATTTCCTTCTAAAAACAGCAAAGAACTGAAACAATACACACAACCATCCAGCGAGAACGAGAAGGGACTTTTTACGGAAACTTCGTTTGTTTCTTTAAGAATGTATATTTAATATATAATTATAATCATAATAGTATATAATAATTCGTATTACTTTTCGAATAGATTAAGAAATACAAAGTACAATTTACTGTTAATTCTACTGGCTCTGTATATGTTTAATCCAAATTGAAACAGACCCTTTAAATATATGAACTGAATAAGGAAATATGGAAGAAGACTATTGAATATCTTTGCCATAAATCCAATACTGAACAACACACATAATGAAACCTGCATAAAGACTAATTCAGTTTCCATTTCTAGTCACCTTAACAAGCCTTTGTATTTCCTTGTCTCGCTTTGGTGTTCCTGGAAGCTGCTTAAGGGCTTCATACCTGTCAAGAAAAATGTTTCAACTTTAATTGTTTTGTATTCTTAAGGGTGAATAAAGGAGTGAGGGGAGGGGAGGGGGAGGGGGGAGGAAAATGGAATAATTTGATATTCACCAAAATTTCATGTTTCAAATTTCTAATCAAGGGTATCATTTTTTGTTCAGACTGAAAGTCATGATTTTGACAAAACAAATGATCATTTTTGTCACTTGGATCTATTTTGCCATCAACAAAGCAAGTTTACAAATTGAAACTGAAGTGGATAGTGATCAATAAGAACCATTTTTCAAGAAAATTTGATAGCCATGCAAGTTTGTACTTGTTTTAATATAATAGATCATATCTTGACTAGATGGCAATTACATTTGCTTTCTTCTTTTTTTCTTGTAAAGGGGGACTGTTATTCCACTATAACTTCCCCTGTACTCCACCATTTCCCAGTCTGTAATATAGATACATACACACACACATACACGCACACATTCATGCATGCACACATACATTACTACATACTGTATTAATGTTTAATTGGAAACATACTGAATATTCAGTACCGATTTACTTTCTTTCACACAACAAACAAACATACTGATTATTCAGTACCGATTTATTCACAACTAATTTCTTCACAAACAACACAGTTTTAACAACTAATTTATTCACAAACATCACAGTTTTAACAAACAACACAGTTAACACAATAGCACCAACAACAATTTAAATCTCCATCATCAAATATGCATTGAGCTCCCTGACCAGTACCTTTACTAGCATTGTTCTTTCTGAGCAGTTGAAAAGCAAAACCATATTTCTCAGAACCAGAAAGTGGATATCATATTATGGCTAACATTTACATCTGGCAACTTTCCAATAACTTGATTCAATTATCTCCATATTCAAAGACATGGTAACTTGGCCAATGTGAAAACACTTCACTCACACTACAACTAACTATAGTGGACTCCCAGTGTCTTTCTAAAAAACATCGCTCATACTGTGAAATCTCCTACAGTTTCGCTTTGAACGGTAGCATCAATTATATACAACTTCAATTGAAAGTTTCGTTAAAAGACATAGAATATAACATGATAAAAATAAAATAAATATCTTTCACTTCTTATCAAGGACTGACTGTTCATTAGTCTTTGCTTAAACTCAACTGTTGTCCTCAAAGACGACCAGATTTCACTTTCACTGTTTAGAGGATAGACTAAACAAAACTTTATTCATCACGAACTGGCACATTGACAATATCAACCCAAACATAAAAGAGAACTTGAATGTCTGAAAAGCTGGATACATATATGAATGTGAGTCCCTGGTGTGATGTAAAGCAAAAGTCCTTGATTTATAATTGGTTTTTCATGTTTGGTGTTAACTAAAGTAATGAGTCTGTTGTTTCAACACTGAACAGAAGATCTGTGTATAGTTAGTCTGCAGTATAGTGGCAATGAATACATGCATGTTATTCTCGACAAGAGATATCAAACTCACTGTTGAAGCATCTGACTGTACTCAGGGTCGTCCTGCGGGCCACCCCGCGGGCCACCCTGCGGGCCACCCCGTGCCTTCTTTGGAATGTCTTCATCGACACTCTTTTGTCGAATACTGGAATGTCTACTTCGTGTCGCCATAGTTGGCGGGTTGTTCCGAACATTATCCTGGATGCAAGAAAATATGCTATCGAAAATCAGATTGTAAAAAGACAGTGATGACGGAATGATACCGTCTGAATTGTAAGCTGTAAGGTTTATCTAGAAAATGGAGAATACTAATGGGATTAAAATCATGGGTGGTGGAGGGGGGGGGGCAATACTTTTGACACTTTTAAATAAAACCAGTATGTACTAATATTGACTATAAGTACATGAAACGGTAAGGCGTTTCAGTCGCACCATCAAGATTTGATCGTAGGCTACTTTCAGTACATCAAAGGCTATTTTCCGGAATATACATCTATCTGTCTATTAAACTTTCATCAATGTTCAGCTCAATGAAACCAACCTCCACTTTTTCCTGCAAATCTTCCAACTGTATCCCAACTTGAAAGATCTGTCCCTCTAAGGACCTTTCAGGGTCGAATTGATTATCTTCTGAATCGAGAAGGTCCGAGTTCCATCTCTGCTGCTCTCTGGCCTCTTCCCGTCTCTGCATGTAGTCCTCCTCCAGCTCACCGTGCGCCTTCTTTAAATGGTCAAAGAGGGATTCTTGCTCCTCTACCGGTACTTGTTTGGTATCAATGGCCCTCTCTAGGAGGGGTACCTAGGTGGGGGAAGGAAGAATGTTGGAATATTTTATTTCCATGGTCCTTGGGACATCAGTGGTACTGTATTCAACAAAAGTCTCAGGCTTCGTAGGCGAAGGAAGAATACAAACGAAATATTACAAAAACAAAATATATACCATTGGCAGAGGAAACCGTTTTTTCAACGGTATAAACCTTTGATAAAATATGGATTTAATATTAACTTCTCTGGGACTCCCTTTTGACTGTTCTGAAACCGGAAACCTTTAAACATTTATTTTGACTTCAGTTGCAATGCTGAAAGAGGTTAGAATTGAAAGAGGATTTTTGAGATTCAGAGCAATGACCATATTCTGGCATTTTCTTTAGAGTTAGACTTTAATATTTACATGAAACAAGACACTTTCTTTTTCAAGCAACACATATCTCTCTATATATATGAACTGAAAAATTGTAGTGAGTTGGAAAGTCCACAACAGTGAAAAAACTTCCAGCCTCCAACGGGATTCAAACCCGGGCCTCCGGCTTTATATGTATACATATATATGTAGTAAAACTGTGAATTTGTTATAACAACAATTTCATCCCAAAAGTACCTGTTGGGCAAGATTGGCTACAGAATATTTCATTTCCTGAATGACCGTCTGTGTGTGATGTTCCTCGACGGGCCGACGGTCGTTCCCTCCAAAGGTTGCATTCTGTGGTGAGGAGTCTGACTGTTTCCTGCAAATAAAAGATATTCATTATACCTGTTAATTAATCATATCAAATCAACTTTTGTTAATTAATATTTTACATCAAACATCCTCACTATGCATGTAAATAAAAGTCTCAAGGTTTCAAGGTTTACAGTCTTGTATTAAGGCCAGGCCTTCTCATGGGACTTTTAACTGTACAACATTTTACAACCGGTCATTGGTGACTAATAACTTGTAGATGAGAGAACATTGCCAATAAATAGAGCATAAGAGAAATACTTGGTTTAAAATGTTATTTCTATTTTGGGGTATCTTGGGGTATCAATTTAAAAAAAAAAATTGAAACTATAGATTACAATTTGCATATAAACTTTCATTTATTTACATAGTAATGATGTTAAACCTAACTTGATGAACTAATAGTGCTCACAATAGGTCTTTTTGGATTTGTTTCATGAATGCCCTAATAATGCAATTGACATGAGAAGGTGTATTCTCATTAAAAGCACCAAAAAACAGTTTTACTGAAGGGTATTGTCTATGTTATGGGTATTGTCTATGGGTACTGTCAGGGTACTGCCTATGTTATGGGTACTGTCTATGGGTACTGTAGACTATGTTATGGGTACTGCCTACAGTATGTTATGGGTACTGTCTATGTTGAAATGATCAACGATGGACATTAATATCCTAACCGTGGAGTTCAACTTAAGCATGCTAAGAGTACTGAGATATCCTTGTTTGATAAATAATGAAAGCCTTCCAGACTAAGGCACCAGGTCGTGGTTGTTCACTTTTCACAAAACACTGACTTTGCTGTCTATAATGTGACCAGATTACATTGGCCCTCAATTGCTGGAATCTCACCTTGAGGATTCTCCCATAGAATACCTCCCACGTTGAGGCACACCTATATCAAACGCCATGGGTTGTTTCGCTGGGGTCAACTGCCCTCTTGATATCTGACCGTTTGGTGTAGGATCAGACCGAATGTTGACCACTGCTCCGAGCCTCAGATGGTCGATTGTGTTCTCAGCTTCGGCATACTTGGCCAGTAACTCATCGTATTCTATCTGAAGCTGATGGTTGACATTGGTCGCTTGCCTCCTGGTCTTCCTCTCTTCCGACAGCCTCGAGCTCAGCTCCTCCTTGGAGCGAGGAGTATCAGACTCCGCCTCCGTGTCAGTCATGTGCGCCAGATTCAAGGCCGGAATTCTGGAAGACGTTCCGGCTCGAAACGCCGCGGCCTCGCCTTTGGTTTGTAAATCGTCGCCCTCGGAATTCA
>JAIPMN010014793.1:0-11255 GCA_020650975.1 Apostichopus californicus
CGACCTCAAACATACCATTCTGAGGAACCCAGCAAGCCACACTCACCAGAGACATCAACCTCAAACTAACCACCCTGAGTAACCCAGCAAGCCACACTCGCCACAGACAACAATATCAAACTAACCACCCTGAGTAAGCCACACTCGCCACAAACATCAACCTTTCCATCCTGATGAACCCAGCTAGCCACACTCGCCACATCAACCTGAAACTTACCATCCTAAAGACCCAGCAAGCCACACTCGCCACAGACATTGACCTCACACTTACCATTTTGAGTAAACCAGCAAGCCACACTCGCCACAGACATCAACCTCAAACTAACCACCCTGAGTAACCCAGCAAGCCACACTCGCCACAGACATCGACCTCAAACATACCATTCTGAGGAACCCAGCAAGCCACACTCACCAGAGACATCAACCTCAAACTAACCACCCTGAGTAACCCAGCAAGCCACACTCGCCACAGACATTGACCTCACACTTACCATTTTGAGTAAACCAGCAAGCCACACTCTTCACAGACATCGACCTCAAACTTACCATCCTGAAGAACCAGCAAGCTACAGTTATCAACCTCAAACTTACCATCCTGAGTAACCCAGCAACCACACTCGCCACAGACATCAACCTCAAGCTTACCATCCTGAGTAACCCAGCATGCCACACTCGCCACAGACAGCAACCTGAAACTTACCATCCAGAGTAACCCAGCAAGCCACACTCGCCACAGACATCAACCTCAAACTGATCACTGGAGATCATTAGACGCTCCAGTAGCAGCATGCTGGCTCCGTAGCCAATCAGACAATCTCTTTCCATCTCTCCGAGGCGAAGACCACCATCCCTGAAGATAAAAAGATATAACAGGATGAACCTTCAATTTATATTAATGAAAACATTTCTGTGGACACCATGCTGATACCATTCAATTTGTTGTTTGTAACCTAGAAAGTAAATGGAAAGCTACTAATGAAGTTTTAATTAATACAAGTTACCATTTCATTAATTAGGTTTACTTCATTACATATATATTCATCTCAAAACTGCACACAAAATGGGAACTTACTGCTGTTTTGAACAAACATTAAATTATTTTGGAGGGGAGGGGGTTGGTTGGGACAGACTAATATCAGCCAGTCAGCTATAAAACACAGAAACTAGATCGACCATAGGTTTTATGCCAGAAAAATTTATCTTGTCAACATTATACATTCAACAGTATAAGTAAGATTCATCTCACAAAACAGCCACTCGAAGGGATTTTAACATGCAAGTATTAAACACACCTGAGAAGTTTATCACACCTCTTTAACATTTTGCAGCTGTTTTATCAATACAACACAGTGGAAACTACCACTCCACTGCATGAATAGTGAAAAGGTAAAATGTAACTCTCACCTTGACCTTCCCTCTGTGGGTTGTCTGGTAAGGATGGCTCTGGGTCCCTTGGCCCTGGCATGCATTTTATCCAACACCATATGTTTCAGCTTCTGATAGTAGACTGGGCCAAAATATATGTAAGCACTTAATGGTTCACTGATGGAAGAGAAAATATATTGACCTTCAACGACATGACAAAAAAAAACAATCATTGTTATCTACCAACGAAACAGAATGTATTTTGTCAAATTCAACAATGATCTGGAACTTGCAGCACCTATGATGAAGCTTTGTCCCATATAGTATATATAGTTGCAATCACAACCGATGTAGTATAATTTAAAGATGATCTGCAATTACTGCCATCTGCATAACCAAACTACAAACCTTACTCATGCATTACATGTTGATGTTTTTGTTTCTGACTGACCACTACCATAATCATAAAATGAACAATATAATCACTAAAAACACAAATGCTTGAGGTCAGTGGCAACACCAAATGAAAGATACTATCAGGGGTTCATCATCATCACCACTACAACAACTACAGCAACCACTCATACAGTAACTGTTACTGGAGGAGTGAGTAACACCACCAACATGATAATACTTTCACCACCACTACAACTTCTACAGCAACCACTACTACAGTAACTGTTACTGGAGGAGTTCAGTAACACCACCGTTACACCAACATGATAATACGTTCACCACCACTACAACAACTACAGCAACCACTAATACAGTAACTGTTACTGGATGAGTTCAGTAACACCACCGTTACACCAACATGATAATACGTTCACCACCACTACAACTACTACAGCAACCACTTCTACTGTAACTGTTATTGGAGGAGTTCAGTAACACCAACCTGATAATACGATCACCACCACTGCAACTACTACAGCAACCACTACTACAGTAACTGTTACTGGAGGAGTTCAGTAACACCATGGTTACACCAACCTGATAATACTATCACCACCGCTACAACTACTACAGCAACCACTAATACAGTAACTGTTACTGGAGGAGTTCAGTAACACCACCGTTACACCAACATGATAATACGTTCACCACCACTACAACTACTACAGCAACCACTTCTACAGTAACTGTTACTGGAGGAGTTCAGTAACACCACGGTTACACCAACCTGATAATACTATCACCACCACTACAACTACAGCAACCACTAATACAGTAACTGTTACTGGAGGAGTTCAGTAACACCATGGTTACACCAACCTGATAATACTATCACCACCACTACAACTACTACAGCAACCACTACTACAGTAACTGTTACTGGAGGAGTTCAGTATCACCACGGTTACACCAACCTGATAATACGTTCACCACCACTACAACAACTACATCAACCACTACTACAGTAACTGTTACTGGAGGAGTTCAGTAACACCACGGTTACACCAACCTGATAATACTATCACCACCACTACAACTACTATAGCAACCACTTCTACTGTAACTGTTACTGGAGGAGTTCAGTAACACCACCGTTACACCGACATGATAATACGTTCACCACCACTACAACTACAGCAACCACTAATACAGTAACTGTTACTGGAGGAGTTCAGTAACACCACCGTTACACCGACATGATAATACGTTCACCACCACTACAACTACTACAGCAACCACTTCTACTGTAACTGTTACTGGAGGAGTTCAGTAACACCACCGTTACACCAACATGATAATACGTTCACCACCACTACAACAACTACAGCAACCACTTATTACTGTAACTGTTACTGGAGGAGTTCAGTAACACCACCGTTACACCAACCTGATAATACTATCACCACCACTACAACTACAGCAACCACTTCTACTGTAACTGTTACTGGAGGAGTTCAGTAACACCACCGTTACACCAACATGATAATACGTTCACCACCACTACAACAACTACAGCAACCACTTATACTGTAACTGTTACTGGAGGAGTTCAGTAACACCACCGTTACACCAACCTGATAATACGATCACCACCACTGCAACTACTATAGCAACCACTTCTACTGTAACTGTTACTGGAGGAGTTCAGTAACACCACCATTGCACCAACCTTATAATACTTTCACCACCACTACTACTACAGCAACAACTTCTACAGTAACTTTTACTGGAGGAATTCAGTAACACCTTCATTACACTAACCACAAAACTAAAATTATCACTAATAACATTATCCCTGCTACCACAATCAGATTTCACCTCAAACTTCACCAATACCACAATCAAACGAGTGGTCCATGAGTAACAGCTGTTACTGCTGTCATTACACCAAAAGCAATTTATCAAGAACACACACTACTACACATCAATGTGATCCTCCCACTGTCAGACAAAATCAATCCTACCATTGATACTCACCCAGTGATTCCTGAAGTGAAGAAGTCTTTGCCAAGGTAGTTGTAGCCATGTCGGATCAAATCCTGGCAGATGTCCTCCACTTTGTCACCACCGAATGCTGGACAAATAAAAAACAATGCTTAATTGTCATCAAGTTCTTCCTTGAATTGTTACATTGTACTGTAATTTCATGATGTGCTTCCTACAGAAACATCATGTACTGTATGATATGTTCTGGTAATGTATCATAAACTGTATAATAATGAATACTGCACACATGATGACACTCTGTTATATCATAATGTGCTGTAATATCACAATGTGCCCAAATTGCAACCCAACCCTGCATCCCCCAACCTCACCTCTACATCCCCGTCTACTGTATTGAATTAGTTTTTTAAGATTAAACATACGCAAAGATTTACTTTTACACTCCATCGTACAGTACAACAGTTACTGCAATATCACAATGTGCTCTAATCTCAACCAACCCTGCACCCCACCCCCCCCCCCCACCTCTACACCCCATACTACTGTATTGATTTAGTTTTTTAAGATTAAATATATCCAAAGATTTTCTTAAACTGTTACATTCCACTAAAAAAGCTTTACAACTGAATTTCACCATAAGAGAATGTTTCACCACATTCGTAAAGCTTTCCACGTGGTACATATTTTACCTGTTCCGTAGTGGAACTGTCCGTCTAGAAGGCCTGCCTTCCCAGCAAGGAGCTCCATGAGTTTACCAACAGTCATACGAGAAGGAAACCCGTGGGGGTTCATGATCTGTAAGCATAATGAAAATGCACATTACAGAAGTGTAACACCCTTTCATGGGAGTTCATGATCTGTAAGCATAATGGAAATGCACATTACAGAAGTGTAACACCCTCTCATGGGAGTTCATGATCTGCAAGCATAATCAAAATGCACATTACAAAAGTATGACACCCTCTTTACCGGTCAGACCAACCAGGAGGTGGGGGGGGGGGGCAGATCATATTCTTTATATTTGTTTTTAGATAATATTTATCGTTACCAGTAAAGTATGTTTTAGCCTTTAGCATCTTAAATGATTCCACATGGAACAGTGAAAAGAGTTTAGCACCCATTGTGAATAAACATTCTTTACTTTAACAGCAATTTGAATGCACCGCTATTTCGTTATTAATTTCAGGCCCCTTACTCACCTGGATCCACCACTGCAACCATACATTAAATAACTAGAGATGTGATAAACAATGTATGAAAAGGTAACATTCTATTTGACGACCTGTGGAATTCAAATACCCCGAGGTTGTACAGTTCACCAAGGAGACCTGCAGTTGCAAACAAATAGTACAAAAACTAACGATAAGCCCACAAGGTCCTACTTATTAACATAATTACAAAATCTCAATGCCACAGTCAACCCAAGCCAAAAGAGTGTATTCAGATTATTTTAGATATCTCAGTTGAAACGTACTTAAAAACAAAAACTCATTTCAGTCAGTTTCATTGAAACAGTGACATGAATATCTATTCATCCTTCAAAACCAGGAATGCTATATGTATTGTACTTGTAAAGTATGAGTAAACAACAAACAATACAGATATACTTACAATGTCTGGACAGATACCAAGGTCATTAAAGGGCATGTCCTCTTGCTGTACAATTAATCCACAGACTCTGTGTTTGGTGAAGGAAACCAAAAATAACCAGAATGAAAACATTTCATGGTTCCTTGCTGCTGTTCATTAGTTCCATTCATAGGGAAATTTCTAACAATGCCCTAATACAACAACAGCAATTTATGCACACAAACTTTTGTTGCCAAAGTAATGCTAAGCCCTGATATCAATTGCAACACACATCAGTGCGTGAAGATTATCTACCATTATCATCATACCAAGTTTGACGAAATTCCGACTAGTAATAGTAGCCAAGTAATTGCAATTTGGAGTATTTCACGTTTGACCCCATGACCTCATTAATATTCATGATATGAGCACCAAAATCAACAGGGTTCATCTACTCACTATGGGCCACCCACCCACCAAGTATGGTAATGATTGGTCATTCCCTTGTTGAGTTATCGTGCATACAAACTTTTCATAACGAAATATTGCTAAGCCCCCCCCCCTCATAAATATGCATGATATTAATTGCAACACACATCAGTGTGTGAAGACTATCTACCAATATCATCATACCAAGTTTGACGAAATTCCAATAAAAAGTAGCCAAGTTATTGCAATTTGGAGTTTTTCACGTTTGACCCGTGACCTCATTAATATTTTTTAACTTTGACCTTGTATAACTTCGCACACGAAGGTCACACGGGGGTCAACCTATTGACATATATGATCAGAAGGTACCTTTGACATCTGAAAATAGCATCGAAACTGTAAAAATCCCCAAAACACGAAAAGGTCACAAGAAGTCAAATTGAGGTCAAGGGTCACCCAGATGCGGGTCGACAACTGGATTACATTGAAGCAACTCCCAACCTTAACGGACAGTTCGTTCTCAAGTTATCAAAAAATACTAGTTTTTTATCATTAATTGACCTTTGGTGACCTCGGATCACATGACCGTTAAGTTTGAAAATATTCCCCTATACCATTTGCAACTTGTCCAAAAATATGAACTGTGTCACACCTAGGAACTGGGAGTTATTGCATTAAATGTCTGAAAATTAACTTTGACCTCGCATAACTCCGCACACTAAGGTCACACGGGGGTCAACTTATTGACACTTATGATCAGAAGGTACCTTTGACATCTGAAAATAGCATCGAAACTGTAAAAATCCCCAAAACATGAAAAGGTCACCAGAGGTCAAATTGAGGTCAAGGGTCACCCAGATGCGGGTCGACAACTGGATTACATTGAAGCAACTCCCAACCTTAAAGGACAATTTCTTCTCAAGTTATCGCAAAGATACTAGTTTTTTATCATTAATTGACCTTTGGTGACCTCGGATCACATGACCGTTAAGTTTGAAAATATTCCCCTATACCATTTGCAACTTGTCCCAAAATATCAACCGTGTCACACTTTGGCACTGGGAGTTATTGCACTAAATGTCTGAAGATTAACTTTGACCTCATATAACTTAACACACAAAGGTCACCTTGGGTCAACTTATTAACATTTTTGATCGGTGAGACGTGAATATAGCATCAAACTATAAAAATTCAAACATTTTTTCTTTGCCCATTTTCTCCCCCCAAAATACTAGTTTTTTAACATTAATTGACCTTTGGTGACCTCGGATCACATGACCGTTAAGTTTGAAAATATTCCCCTATACCATTTGCAACTTGTCCAAAAATATCAACCCTGTCACACCTTGGAACTGGGAGTTATTGCATTAAATGTCTGAAAATTAACTTTGACCTTGTATAACTTCGCACACAAAGGTCACACAGATGTCAACCTATTGACATTTTTGATCGGAAGGTACCTTTGATATCCAAATCTAGCATCAAAACCAAACATTTTCTTTTTTGCTCGTTTCCTCCCAAAATAAGCACATTTTTTCTAATGTGACCTTTGACCTTTTGACCTTGGTTTCAGATGTAATTTGATCTCCTGATTCCAAAAAACAAAACGAAAAGTCTGTACAGCCATCCTAACTCCGACCGAAAAACTTTGACCCCATATAACTTCGCACAAAAAGGTCACACGGGGTCAACCTATTGACATTTATGATCCGAAGGTACCTTTGACATCTGAAAATAGCATCAAAACTGTAAAAATCCCCAAAACACGTAAAGGTCACCAGAGGTCAAATTGAGGTCAAGGGTCACCCAGATGCGGGTCGACAATTGGATTGCATTGAAGCAACTCCCAACCCTAACGGACATTTCGTTCTCAAGTTATCGCAAAAATACTAGTTTTTTATAATTAATTAACCTTTGTTGACCTTCGATCACATTACCGTTATGTTTGGAAACGATCCCTTACCCCATTCACAACTACTCCCAAAATATCAACCATGTCGGACCCTGTCAATGGGAGTAATTGCTGTTTTTAATATATTGGTTTTTGGCATCTAACTGACCTTTGGTGACCTTTGCCGGCACCAAAATCAATAGGGTTCATCTAGTCACTATGGGCCACCCACCCACCAAGTATGGTAGTGATCGGTAATTCCCTTGTTGAGTTATCGTGCATACAAGCTAAAGCGTCACACACACACACACACACACACACACACACGCCAACCTGAATACATAGGTTCCTTTGCTTTTAGCAAGGAACCAAAAAAGGACTGATGATAACAGGTGGAAAGGAGGGGGGGGGTAGGGGGGGGAGAGGGAGAGAGTGATGACTTTCTATCAAAATCATCCTATACCAAAACTATGTGAAAGCATGTTTACAGCTATTCAACACTAACATGTTTCTTGAAATCAATTACTTTGTGTAATTTAAAGTTATATAGCTCACTCTTTTTTCTTTTTTTTTTGGTTTCATCTATTAATTATTATTTTTTGAAATCTTTTGGTCAATTATTGTACATTTTGCCAGAGAATATGATCCATTGTACATTTATCAATTGACAATTATTTTGTTACTCTCTTTGTTTTTGGTAAAGTTGTCAGTATATGGATGATGAATAAAAACGTACAAATGCAATAAACAGCAGATAATTTGTTCATTTCATGTCTACACATTTACATCACTATGGGAGGTCCAATTGGGGGGGGGGGGACAGTTATGTAAGGAAACAAATGGAGATACTCAGCACTTATAAAAGAAAGCTACTCTTTACAAATCATTACCTTACATATTTTTTTAAATTAATTTCTCCTTTGAACAAGTTTTGGATATGCCACCGAGATAATCCTGCAACCTCGACATTCACCCTCCCCCACCTACGCCTTCCCCCCCCCCTTCACTCCCCTCTTCCAGTTATAAAAACTTACTCACTGGCCATGCAATTTGTTGCATTATTTATAGAACAAAGGATTTGATGCCTCTAGTGAAACGTGCATACCTTGGTACACTTTAAACGAACAGAGAAGCGTTCCACCTGGACCCAGACCCCATTGTTTCCCAGAATTAAATCATATAACGGACTTTCCATCACTAGAGCCTCCACTTCTCCCTGATAAAATGGCGTATCAACAGCAATAATAGCAACCGATACGTCACTACTGTACTGTAAATATGTGTTGACTTTAGTAGACTATGCTACGAGATTCCCACAGGCAGTCGCTCTCCCTAGTTTTGAAACGGAGCGTGTAGCCGAAGCTCTACTCAAGATGTTAAATAGGGTGGGGTTTCCCAAAGAAATTCTGACCGACATGGGAAGTCAGTTCACCTCCGATCTCATGAGGGAGATTAGTCGGGTATTGCAGATCAAACAGAAGGTATTAAATGCGTCAATTCCTACTACCAAAAAGGAAGTGAGATCCTTCATGGGACTTGTTGGCTATTATAGTCGGTTTATAACCAAACTTTGCGGCCATTTCAGCTCCCTTAACTGATCTCACGCAAGGTTCTAATCCAAAAAGAGTGAAATGGGGTCCTTCTCAGGGTGCTGCATTTGACACGCTGAAATCAAGGCTAGCTTCAGCACCAATCCTGCGCTTACTCGACATGTCAGGCCGGCATGACTGAGAAGTGCAAAGGTGTGAGTCACTACCCAGTTGTAGGATAGGTTTTTGAAATCTTTTACAGGTTTTGATGTGACCTAGCAGGAGCCACTACTCAGAACCACTTCACTGGTTACTCCATAGGCAAAAGGAACCGATCTGGACTGGTATGCACTATAGTCCCCCTCTCCCACCCCCTCCCCCCTCCCTGTTTAAAAGCCATTGACCAAATCAAAATTCAACCAGCATATTTTGAAACTGTTATTCCAACATTTATTAAGTTCTTCTATAATCTGTGATAAAAAAAATGAGAAAGAGAAAGCTACACATATGCTCTTTTACCCAACTAAAGAACTTAATATTAGAGTTGTTGATAATAGATACACTAAAAAAAAAAAATTTATTTAAAAAAAAAGAAAAAAAAGGAAAAGGAGACCAGGAAAAGATCTTGATATTTCATAATGTGCATGATTTTAATTATGGAAGGTAAAAAGAAAAAAAAAACATGTTCCTGGAACAAAATCATTCATATATAAAAATAATAATAATATGCAAAGTACTTCTCAAGACATCTATTCAGTACAAAAGGGGAGGGCGGGAGAAGAAGAAAAAAAAAAAAAAAAAAAAAAAAAAAAAAAAATCATTTTTGATTGCAAGATCTTTACAGTAATAATGATTACAAGTCCTTGCTCCTTTTCCGCTGAATTCTCAAGATATTTTTAACCATTCTTTCTTTATTATTTCTCATATAAATTAACTCAATTTTTGAAACTATTGACTTGGCTTTTGCTACTGATTCACTCATATTTTGTCTTCTTTTTCTGTCTTCTCTCTGTTTTTTTTCTTCTCCTTTTATCTTGTTCATCTGTACGAAAAAGCAGATATATTTTTATCAATATATTAAAAAAAAAACTGACTGAAAAAAAAAAAAAAAAGTTTGATTACTGACTATAAGTTGAGGTAAAAAAAATGTCCAGCTCGACTAACCGTTACATCAAATAGTATGTTCATAGTTTCGTTTTGTTTACTTTGTGATGATCTCTATGTAATTACATTCATTAGTAATATGTTAAATAATAATAGTAACAAAGTCTATAAACATCAGATATTATTATTACTATAAATCCATTTTTTTCCCCCGGCCCATTGCTTTTTCATTTAAACTTAATCATACAAAAACAACTCTCGTGTTTGTTTTGCAGACTAGATTATTTAAATATTAATTACATAAAAACTATGATGCAATAACCCTCTCTGTATTAATAACTCATTATATATGATATTTGTAATTCACATACATTCTGGAGTGAAACATTCTTTCAGACAATGAGAAAAAGCTACTATGCAAAGCAACAATATGGATGATTAGAAATTCAGAATTGCCAGACTCATGTACATTGCATTGCCAGTTATTAATGGTTAATATTAAACCATATTTACCTCTAATTTTAAATTTTTTACGATATCTTCTTCATTCTATAACCTTTTTAATAATATTATGAATTTTTTTTTTTGCCTTTTTTTTACACTTCCAATCAGAAAATGGATTATAATACGTATTCCTTTATCACACATTGACATCACACACACATTTGAATAACAATAAACCTATGTAAGGAAAACAGCCACAAATTTTATGAAACTACACGACCAAGTGTCTACCACCCCTCCGCATCCAACCCCCCCCCAACCCCAGGTAAGGTAAGGTGTGTTTAATACCATGGTCTAACGTTATTAATAAGCAGCTAAGACTCTCTAGTCCATACCAAGATTTTCTATTTTTCTTATTCCAGGCATTTTTATCCTTGCCCATGCCTCGCTTCAACAGCACAGTTAAAGCTCATCGGAATTCAACTCCTGCCACCACCCCTCCCCGCTCCCCCCCCCCCCTG